>MNAD01001045.1:0-69314 GCA_001895945.1 Trametes pubescens | reverse complement strand
TCACGCATCCAGTGCGTAGTATGGCTCACTGAAGAGCCGGCAATACGCAGGCAGGACGTGTGCGGTAGACAGCCACATCTGGGGGAACGATTATCACAGTCAGCTCGTTACACTGCGGACGCATGACAGTACGAGAGGAGGAACGTACGTTGTACCAGAAGTATGCAACCTGATACTCGTGCGCCGTCCGTGCACGGAGGTACAGCACACCCACATACACCGCGAGCGTGGTTACCACCGCGCTCACGGCGATGCTAAGACCCCAGAGAACGGACAGCCCGACCGACCAGAGCACGAGCGGCACAATCACCGTCCAGCGCGCGGCAGGCCCGAAGACGATCGGGACAGTGCGCCGGCCGATGGCTCGGTCACCGTCGACGTCCTGGAAGTCCTGCGCGTGGATCGTCGTCGCGAATATGCCCGTGCTCGCGAGCACGGAGCAGAGCGCGATCCCGTCCAGGCGCGTCGGGTCTGCGCCCGCGATGAGCGTCGCGCCGACCTCGAACGCCGCGAGAGCGAGCGCGTTCATGACGTTGCGGATGATCCAGTGCCGGCGGTGCGCAGCGAACTCGTTGTAGAGCAGCGCGAGGAAGGCGAATACGGCGCTTGCGTACAAGGTCTGTGCACTATACAGGGAGGAGAGGTGAAGGCAGACGGGGACGATGGCCCAGCGGAGAAGACGCGTCTGCGAGACAGAGATGCGCTTCGCGGGGATGGGGCGGTAGCTCTTGTTCTTCGCGTCCTCGTCAGGGTCCATGCTCTGGTTCGCCGAGTCGCAGTGCAGGACATGGAGCCAGACCCAGAAGACGACATGAGGAAGATGGAGGGGACTCGCTATCGGGGCGGATGCAATCGCGAGGGAGGTCTGTTGGTTCGAATGCTTTTAGCAAGGAGCCTCACGACAGGGAAGGTTGGAAGGGAAACTCACGACGGGGATAACCACTGTCTTTATATCAGACTTGGTGAAGAGATAAAGTGTGTGCAGGAAGTAAGAGAGCCGGTGGAGCGCATGCGTCCCCGTCGATATGTGTGTGAGGAAAGAGGACTCTGGGGATTTCATGGTATGAGGGGCTGGGATGTGCGTTCAGTATAGCAATATGGGATACTTCCTCCAAGTATGACAGACACTTATATCCATGGCCATGGAGTGTATGACGCTGAACATAGTTTGCAAGGACTGCTTTTAACGATACCGCCCGCCGCCCTGCTTCTGGTTCATGGCTCACACGAGATGTGTACCTGAAGCACTGTGGACCTTGACGGCTCGGACCAACAGCCCCACAATACTAGGTGCCATCCATTAGGTTCCGGGTTGCACACCCGGCGCAGTGCAGAAACACCGTTAATGCGACACTGACCCTAGCTTGCGAGGCGGCTTTCGCCTTCAATGAGGTCCGATACGGGAATATAGGGCCGATGAGTGTTCGCCGCTGACATGCCACATATAGACGTCATCAACTAAACGCGTCTACAGTGGAGAGGGAACCTATTGAAAGGCCGATGAGCTTCACTCGGTGTGACGCGTGCCAATCTGAAAGCAAAAACTGACGATGTCGGTGACAGGCCGTCAGTGGAGTCCGACCACCGGACACATGATAAAAGTGACTAGTGGCAACGATGATGGTTTGAATAAGTAGCCACCGAGAGTTCTTGAAGAAGAGCATCTACCAAAGTCTCTGTCCGGGACACCGCCGCCTGCCTGGGGGTTGATGGGGTTGATGCTTAAAGGCACATACATGGAAGTAAGAAAAAAATGCACGAGGTAGGGCGCACCGTTCTCTGCACTGAAGTCGAAACTCTATCACTGGCTCGGGTCGTGCGCGCTGCGGTCACACGATAGCGCGGGGACGGAGCCGGGGCCGGGCATGCTGCATGTAAGGCTTGGAGCCTTAAGCTTGGAGAGTACATGCCCAAGGCGCGCATATGCAATACCACATTGACAGGGAGCTTGCACCACACGGGACACTCTGCGGGTATGTGATGAGCACAGAATACGTCCAAGCGATGTGTTTGGAGTGGACCTACGTTCGTCCCCGCCCATTTGCAAGTCCGTCCGTTCACTGCGCCTCGAGCGTTGCCATTTTCATTGTCAGGACTCGCAGTACTGAATGTGCTCTCTGCATATCCGAATTTACGAGCGAATCGCTCGCGCGCTCGTGTGAGAATTCCGAAGCGTCTCTGTGTTGAACGCCGGCCGCGATTAGATAAGCTTGATGGGTAGCTTACCCTAGTAGTATGTCAAGCTTGACGACCCTGTCTATGTCCGGACTCCGTATGCTGGGTGCGTTAATTATCGACGGAGGGCCAAAGGCGAACTTCAAGGAATCCAAGGTAGATAGACAACATTCTACTCGTACCTTTGTATCGCCGAAGACGTCCATGCCGGCTAGACTTGTGCCTGCAGAGTATGGCTCCGATTGATATCCGCCTCAGTCTTCAAGTGCCGTTGATTCACTAGTTCGCGGAGCCCGGGGACTCGGAGTGGCCGGACGAGATGTGTTGTGGTCGGCATCATGCATATCTAGTGAGGGCCAAACGTAGCAAGTCAGAGCGCCAACAAGAGCGGAGGACAATTCAACACTCACTCGATCGCGAACCTTGTCGCAGGCTGAGGCTGCACGATCTTACATGGGGCGATGCTCGATAACACTCACTCACTCGCACGATCTTGGTAGTTCTGAAGTTGAAGCCGCGCGCTCCCTTCTTGGCACCGGTAACGCGGAGCGCTGTGAATCGGCCAGGCATCATGCATCATGTCTTCCTGCCGTAAATTCCGCCGCCACAGATATAGAGCCGCAGTCCCTATATTGTACTCACACATGATTGAACGGACGGCTTGTTACAGTCCCGGAATATGTATAGTAAGCGGTGGTGGGGCGTTGAGTGGACCCTGCAGAGTAGAGTACTAACCCGTGTATATCTCTATCATGTGTGACGATATTGAGGGACGTGGGGAGGGAGAACACCGGCGCCCAAGAACGGTCTCTGGCCAGACGCTGATCTGCACTTGAGTAACAAATGGCAGCCATAGTTGAAGACGAACTCGACGGAAATGCCCGCAGCCGCATGCACGCACTTCCGGTAAGACCGTGGGACCGCCGGCTTGATTTCAGCGACAGGCCTATAGCGCGAGGTGTGCGGGGTGCACCTTTGAAGCAGGAGACGCGGCGCGAAGTGTGTATACCAGATAGAAGAGAACTCGTATATTAGTAAAGTGATATGAGTCGTAGTCGCGGGCTGGGAAACTTGCTAAATGGTCCTACACATACAGGGAGGCGCCGTACCTTGATAGTGGCGCCCGTAAAAGCCGTTTGAGTCGGTATGCGAAAGTAGGCACGCCGGTGAGGTGCCACTGCAGGATTTTGCAGTGACGCAGACGCGCAGCGGCGCGATCGCGAGCAGAAATACTTCATCGAGGTTGATGAGTACCTGTGCGGTCAAGTTGAGAGTCGGTCAGTGGGCGCCACGCGCCAGCGGGGAGTCTAATTTTGAAGCAATGATCACACGAACGAACGCTATCGCGTCGAACAACACGGAATTGGAATACATTGGCAATTCACCAAGAGCGGTGTACTGGAGCAACGTTCGTGCGGAGGCGCGCGTTCAAGGGATGACAGTACATGTGACATACCCGTGCGATCGTACGTCTCATGGCCAGATGACGAGGTACGGAAGACGAATTGTGTGGCGTATGCGCCTCGCCCATATTGCAGTACTGCGTTGCCATCGGCGAAGACCTCGCACTGAGCAGCAACCTGCTGAAATGCGCCATGAGTACCGAAGACATCGGACCATGCGTAGAGAGCGGACCTACGTTTGCGGCCACCCATCTGGACGTCCGGCTGCTGACGAGCATGTATGTCGGCACCTCCATTGTAATCGTCGGCATCGAATATGCTTTCCCCGTATCTGAGTTTGCGATCGGATCGTTCGTGTGCTCTTTTGATGATCCTGATGTCTCTAATTAACACCGGCAATAACAGGATGGCCGGAGAACGTACCCTAGCAAAACATTGTGCTCAGCGAGAAGGTCCATGGGATTCGGTATGTCGTCTACGCTGAGCGTCGCACGGAGGTCGTAGGAGAAGTCGACGAGCGGGTAGTCAAGCTTGCCGACGTCGCGATCTAGAATCCCAAACACATCTATTCCCCCCATGCTGCCAGACGACGAGTACTCCGATTCGTGATCGTCTGATTCCTCGCTGCTCGTGGAGATGCACGAAGACGCGTCGGAATCGGGTGCGCCTGAGGTGGGAGGGACGCTGACGCCACTGCCTCCCGACAACGCGAGCTGTGGAAACGATGAGACTCGTCGCGGCATATGTAGTGGCCGAGATCCTTACCGCTTTCTTCCTGCGTCTCCTCAACGTTGCATCTGCCCGGTCGTGATCAGCCTCCCAGCAATCCAACATGTCTAGGCGCTGAGGGACTGGAAGATGGACTGCATGTGTGGCGTCGAAGACCTCGTTTTCAGGCTTCGCTCGCACACGGACGTTCAAACCCAGCTGGATCCAGTGGTAACAGTTTGAGAACGGGAATGCGGGGATGGTGCGGAGAGGAGCGCGTCCGGTGGGATGCTCCTCATTGGGGTAGATGGGAATGCACATTTCCGGCGTGATCGCATTCTCTGGCTCTGGGGGACGCAGTCCCGCACCTATGGGGGTGACTATGTAGGTGAACCAGGGTATGTCCGGGAACGGAAGCCCGTGCTCCTATATATGTCGGATAAGGGACGAAATGGGGCAGAAGAAACGTGCGGGCGGTACTTACGTGGTAGAGGTAGACCAAATACCGTTGGGTATGTAAGTTTTGCGCTTCTGCTTCGGCGATCGGGTCGTTTAGATGCTGTACCGATGCCACGGGGTCGATGCGCATACTGCCATAATGATATGGCATGGGGCAAAATCCCGACAGGTCGTCTTGCGGGTTCGACATAAAGTGACAGTACGAGTCGTCTGTAGTACATTGAGTACATATTACGCACTGAGCTTTTTCGCGGACATACCTTAGCGCTAAGATATCTGAGACGAGCCGGCGAACTTGAGGGGTGAAGAGAAGCGTGTTGGGGAGTCGACTCGGAGATGGCGTTCCAGGAGTAGATGATAAAGCAGATGCGCGCCGCTCCCAGCTGGATCTTCGTCAGAGGCCATGCCGACAGCTCATAATTGTCTCTGTAGGCGATGCAGAGAACAAGGCCCAAGACAAGGGCCGGCTGCCTCCGTGCTTTTGTTCTGAATTGACCTCATACCGAGTCGGCGGTCGCACTGATGGCCTCGCACAGTGGCGGCTAAGTTGCAGAGAAACGGTCGCCGGCGATGGCCGGCGGAGACTAGAAGTTGCTAAGCGCCTGTCGCACAATTCGACAAACTGGCTCAGTTCTCCTCGCTCACTCCCTCTCAGGCTTCACTCTGCCCTCTGCCCTCTGCGCTGGCCTTGAGGCTCAATCTCACTTGGAATATCACAAAAATATCTTGGAAACCCTCATAATTCGGGCTGCTTATACTTAATAGCTACATGGAGAGGACTCACTGAATGATTGAAAAAATTTGTTGTCCAACTCAGCATACGACGTTTGATCAACAAGTGTTACAGGACGACACAGCCGCATATCTGGGCTTGGAGATTTATCGTTGATGACACAAGAAGAAAAGCATTGTACTACGCGAATGAAAATCAATATATACATTGTGGTGAGTACTCTCGTGGGTTGTACATCTCGACCTCTCCTTCGCTAGTGTTACGTCGCACCAGCCGTTGTAGGCACATGCGAAATGTTTGTTGTGGAAATCCTAAGCAACGACCTTGTCGGCTCGAAATGCCCTTGGATATCTTGCCTTCTATTCTGATCGTAATGTTTAAGGTTATTAAACCGATGTTGATATCTCGGCTGGCTCACCTTCACTCTTTCCACACGACTGCGCCAAGCCTGGGTGTCGGACGGAGAAACGGCACCACGGCAAAGCGGAGAGGAAGGAGCCGAGAAGTCGCCACCCCCAGTGGCATATCTCAAGGGAGTAGCGGGCCTCGAACGGGTTCCACATGCAGTGCTCACGCTTCCATAACTTGTAGCACTCGCCTGCAATCGTCGCTCAGGAACTGGAACCAATCAACCAACAGATTCGATGTTCAACTCACCAAGGACATTTGACTCATCGACGCCCGGACGTCCTGAAAGGTACACGTCGTCAAGCTTTCAGTTATACGGCAGCATCAGAAAGCTCACCAAATGCTCCAACGCACATGCCTGAGCAAAATCAGGGTTAGCATGACACTTGGCGGACCATTCGTCAAGCTTGTTTCGGCACTGTAGCCTTAGCCACCCTTGGGTCTCCTCGTCAAGCCAGTACTGAGGTGCCGTCGCGCTGCTGGCGCTCATCCTGTGGGCCGCTGCAATATGCCTGCCACGCTTGAAGTCGCTCCGGGGACGCTTCCACGTGCCGAGGATGGCGCTCTGGCTGCGATAAAGGAACGCTATGAGCCACTGCTTTTCGTTCCTCATATCTCTCGGGCACGCGTGGATGTGTGCGTGGTCGCTGCTTGGAGTTGAAGGTGCGTCGTCCTCTGTGTGTTGTAGTCCGCAGTTCGGGTACACAGGAATGCAGAAATGCGAGTACACCCTGCCCTGGGGCGGCGTTCCCCCGAATGTCCCCATGATGCAAATTTGAGGTGGTTGTCGAGATACCCCGTCGGCGCCAGACAGGGGATGCTGATTCGGGTATACGATTGATAATAACACGCATGGACGCGGCTTGCCTACTGGTTGCTTGCGGCGGCTCCTCTCCTTGACGAAGTTGAGCTGGTCAACGATTTGCTTGTAGATGATAGGATCGTCCTTGATGCCTGGGCTATCTTTGAGAATATGCTGCACGACCGTGCTCAGGGACTCGTGGATGCAGCAGATATACCCGCTGTCATAGAATCCCCGATCCGTTGCTGCGCTCGCTTTGTCCGCCCGTTTGGCAGCGCCGGGGAGGTCCGACGCCACGGTCTTATCAGGACACCGAGGGCAAGGAGGGGATGACATGCGAGACGGGGTGTGCAGGGGAATGGTGAGCTAGAGAGCCTTCCGCTGGCGCTCCCAGTCTGGCCTGGTTTTAAATGGTTCGCTGGGCTTATATCGACCTTTGTTGCCCCGGATGGGGTACATCATATGTGGCTAACTATTGTAGTCTCGGTAGCAGCCATTCCATATATGTGCATGGTATGGAAGAATGGTAGGCCGGAGGGATCACCTCTCCTATATCTCTTTGTTCGACATACTGCTAATCAAAATGCATATGCACATAGCCGCGAAGGCTATAAAACGACACCACAATGAGTAGTTCCGCCATGGCTAGAAGGGCCCGATCAGTGTAAGTGGCATGCTGCGGCATTATGTGCTTTACCCAGGAGTGGCTCATCATTCCATTGTCCGACAGCCTTCTTAAAGAGCCGACCTGTGCTCGTGTGTTTCAGGACGCTACGCTAGCCACTCAAGTGCCCAACATCCACCCCTCGACTAGAACACAAAGATGCTTTTCTTTCCGCTCCCAGGAACTTACGCCGTCGTCGAAATTGACGTCGAGAGAACACTGCAAATTCTCGATGATCCCGTCGCAAACGCTGCCGGCGCAAAAATCAAGACGACGAAAGCCATCGTATACTTGGACATGGTACGCGCTTGGCAACATCTTTGCGCTCCGACTCACACTAGGCCCACCACAGATACTGCAGCTGCCGTTTCCCGACGATGAGACGTTCAAGTACATGGCATACCTCATCGGTCCCGGGCTGCGCCCTGAACACCCAGAGCTCTGCATCACCCCGGACATGTGCATCCCCATATATCCGAACACCCAACATCCCGTAGAAGACCGCGAGGCACTCAAGTCGGAGCCTCCGTTCCCGTTCGACCACTGCTACCACTGGTTTGGGCCAGATATGTGGCTCGACCTTCGTATCGTGAACGGTGGGCGCGACTACAGCTTGGGGACACATACAATATTGCCTCCAGACCAGCACGTGAAGATGGTCGGTGTACAGGGCCGAGACATATGGAGGAGCATATGCGTACAGAAGGAAAGGGACGATTTGACCGGCACCAGTGCTGTTCCGCTTGTCGCATCGGAATCCACGCAAGAATCTCAGCCTCCGCGGACGCGGAGCCCGTCGCCCGCGCGCTCGATCTCGACGTCGGGCACCGAGCCGTTCAAACAAGACCCAGTCCCTTCTATGTCGGCCGCCGGCTCGGACTGTGATGGCGAGTGCGAAGAGCACGAGCAGTGTGGTTGCTACGGCGGGGTGAGCGGGGAGTGCTACTCTGTATCCGTTTCGGAGGACGACGGAGAAGATGCTCCACGATTTTCCGTTCACCCATCCTCCGGGGGATCTTGCCGTTCGACACAATCTCTCAACGAGCTCGATATATTTGGTCTGGATGGGGACGATCAGGACGACCTCTTACCTATTGTCAAGATTTCGCTTGACCTCGGTGCACATCTTGAGGGCGAAGATGTCCCTGATCCAATGGCGTTCATGCGGCAGCGTGACGAGCTTGTGAAGTAGGTGTGCCATGTTCCCGTGGGCGATGGGCCTGCTAATGACTTCCCTAGGATCATCGAAGAGAGCAAAGCTCGTGCTAGAGAACAGGCCCGTGACGCTCCTGACTCACTGGAGGCTTCTGCCACCGAGTCGAACTTGGTTGTGCGCATTGCCGCGACGGAGAGCCCCGAGCCCTACGAAGCCACGCCGCATGTAGAGGAAGACTTTAGTAGATCGTCCGCGGTCAACGTCAGCACAGCTGAGGGCAAACAAGGGGCGAAAGGTGAGCGTCCAGCCTCCTCCGGACTCCTCGCTCGGGGTTGCAGGGGCTCATGCTTTTGCATATTAGGATTTTGGTCGACACTAGCGAGCGCATTTGCGTCCATCCTTCGGGGTATACGCTAATTGGATCGAAGCATTCAAGTCGCGCTGGGAGTTACATGTTCTCAGATCTTTCGGAGTCGTAACCTCAGGCTTGTGATATAGTATCGGATCGAGCAGATGTATAGCTGCGACATCTACTATCACGTCTAGCTATGCTAACATGCTGGAGCTGTACAACATCACATCCTACACAATCGTATCACGCACACACACTTGGAAGAACCCGTTTTCATGATGCTAAGTAGTGAAAGACTCACGACTATTCGGGTGCAGAGGGCGCACGAACTACTCGAGACCTTCGAACTCGGTTCGTCAGAGACTTCAGGCACAAGCTCCACTTCCGCGGAAGCTTCGGCATACGAAGAACTACCGAGCGTACTTTCAGACATGACAGCCCGCAGAGTGAATAAGCGAAAGCGAGTGACTTACGACTTCGTGTTGGACCCTTCGTGTCTACCTCTGCACTTTCGACCTCGCGCAACTGCGCGAGTGCAGCCTCGGGCTTGGAGGTCATTCCTTGATGTGGAGCATTCACAACAGCATAGGCACGTTCGCGCGCAGCCTGTATGATACTGGAGGTGATCGCAGCTCAGTGGCAAGTCCTCTTGACGTTCCGCCAAATTCTAGAGACATACCTCTTGATGGCGTCACACTCCTCGAAGAATTCTAGGGGGTTAGGGATATCTTCTTGCTTGAGGTTCTCAGCGAGCTCAAGCCACAGGTCGACGAGCGGAAGCGCATCCACATCTTGGTTGGGCCCCGCGAAGACTTCAGCGAGAACGTCCACGCTGTCTTCCGACTCCTCGCTCAGGGAACTGTCCGCGTAGCTGCTGCCACTGTTGACCGACGACGTAGAGGCCGACGCAGATGTTTGATGACGGTGAAGGGATCCTTCAAGACTCGGTACCCTAGGCTTTTACCGCAGTGCATAAGCATTGAACAACGATGAGAGAGAACAATCATGCTCACCTGCACGGCGGGGAATTGCCATCCCGTAGCGGCCCGATGTTGTCTCTGCAACTCATCCATGCGCGGGATGTCTTCTCCCACATAATCATCCATCTTGATATACTCCGTAGAAGGCAATAGGGTACCTCGCCGCTCGTCAAACTTCTCAGGTCGCGCCCGAACACGGATATCCGTCTTGAATTCCGCCCAGTGATAGCAATTGTTGTACGGGAAGACGGGGTCCGTGCGTACCGGGGTGCGCCCCAAGGGATGGGAGGTGTTCGGAAAGATCGGAACGCACATGTCCGGGGCGTACCCTCTGTCTTTGTCCTCCGCCCGCAGCGAGGGTGCGATCGGAGATACCCTGTAGCGATACCATGGTTTGTCGGGGAACGGAATCTCCAGTTCCTGTTGTGAGAGTATGATGACAGGACGCTTAACTGGAACATCTGGGAAACACGCACCATCTGGAGATATACGAGGTACGCCTTGGTTTGCATAACTTCCGCAGCGGACAGGGCTTCCGAGTCGTTCGCGCCCTCAACCATGGCAACTGGGTTCAAGCGAATCACAGCGTATGTACCCGAGTTTGGGCTGAAGAATACGGTCGTGGCTCTCTCAGCGAGTGGCTGCTCGAGTTGCATATTGCGCAGGCGTAATCGAGCCAAGTGAACTTGTAGGGCTGGGCCAGCAGCAGGCAGCTTTGGGCAGCAGAGGAAACGGCCGAGATGCGCGAAGACAGACGGGAGGAGATCAATCAGGCTCGTAGTGGGAGCGCAGCATCTTATCAAAAGGTGCCTCAGACAAGGGACGTATCGCAGGACTCGCACGTAACCACGAAAAACAATAAGACCTTGTTCCCGAGTCTTGACTACGCGTCCCCATTTGTGCCTGTTGGTTAGTGTGGGCGTCCAGATGACGCCGTGAGATATGCTATCTTGTTCTCGTGAGAACAACGGGAGACTGCCGTTCCCGATGTTCGTTGGGTCATGATCAAGCAAACGTGAGCTCTGGTTATCGTCCGAGCTTGTGCGACCATCAGAACCACAAATGTCTGGGATCATCACGTTGGGTATAACACTTCCGCTCTCAGCGCTGTGAGCGCGGCAAGTGTATTCATCCCGAGCTCTTTTGGGCCGCTGATCTATACGACGTGCCCGCACAACGCCTAAACACATTCTCGCCGACGTGCACGTCGCCCGCCACAAGCCGTCGCGCGACCCACCCACCCAGATCCACGTCAAAATGGACCTCTACGAGGTGGGCAAGCTTCACGGGCTCGGCGCCGATGCCGTCGCTTTCGGGAAGATGGTCGTTTCAGTTCGAGACCATACAGATGTACAAGATCGGGTAGGAAGCGTCGGGCGGCGAGTGAGGATCTCAGCCGCGAACACGAACGACGATTTGGTTGCGCCCAGGCGATAGCTTCCCGCGTTCGTTGGTAGCGCGTTCAAGCCCCTCTCAGCACACACGTCGATGCGACCTTCGCCATGCGACAACACCACGTGCAGAAATGCTCACAATTATACGGTTACAGAGGGCGTACGAACGGCTCGAAACCTGCGAACTCGTTTCGTCAAAGCCTTGAGGCATGAGCTCCACTTCCGTAGGAGGTTTGGCATTCGGAGAGCTAGCGAGCATGCTTTCAGTTAAGACAGCTCGCAGAGTATACGGGCAACAACGAGTGACTCACGAGTTCGTGTTGAACTCTTGGCTTCTACCATTTGAACGTCGGCCTCGCGCTGCTGCACAGATACGGTATCAATCTTGGAGGGCGTTTCTGGATGTGGAGCGTTCAGAGCCACGTAGGCGCGTTCGCGCGCGGCCTGTATTATGCTGGCGGTGATCATAGATCAGTGTCAATCCCGCTCTACGTTCAGCATACGTACCTCACTACCGCATCGCGCTCTTTGAAGAACTCGAGGGGATCCGTGATGTCTTCTTGCTTCAGATTCTCAGCGAGGTCGAGCCATAGGTCGACGAGCGGAAGCACGATCACGTCTTGATCAGGCCCCGAGAAGATGTCCATGAGAGCGTGAACGCTGTCTTTCGATCCGTCGCTCACGGTGCTATCCGCACAGCTGCTGCCGCTGTTGACCGATGATGTAGATGCCGACGCGGACTGGTCGAGGGGGACTTGACGCTCGGATAAACCAGGCTTTTCCCCCGCGGTGTCAATCAGTATCCGCGTCCCGGCAATGTAAGACGTCGATGCTCACCTGAGGGGCGGGGGCCTGCCACCCAGTAGCAGCTCGATATCGGTTCCGCAACTCATCCATGCGCGAAACGTCCTCTCCCCAATAACAGCCCATTTCGACCTGCTCGTCACTAGGCAGGTGGATAGCCTGACGCTCGTCAAATTGCTCCGTTCGGGCGCGGACGCGAATGTCGGTTTCGAACTCCGCCCAGTGATAGCAGTTGTTGTATGGGAATACTGGCTCCGTGCGCAGAGGAGTACGTCCCCGCGGATGGGATGTGTTTGGGAAGATTGGAACGCACATGTCGGCAGTGTAGCCCTCGGTTTCGTCCTCGGCTCGTAGCGAGGGCGCGATCGGACAGACGTTGTACCGATACCATGGCCGGTTGGGAAAAGGAAGCTCTAGCTCCTATCGGGGGGTTTGAGAGATCACGACATGGGGATTGAGCTAGAACACTCGGGAACACTCACGTAGTTGAGGTATACGAGGTATGTCTTTGTCTGCAGAGCTTCCGCGGCAACGAGAGCTTCTGGATCGTTGAGATCCTTGACCATGGCGACCGGGTTCAAGCGAATCGCAGCGTAGGTGCCCGGGTTTGGACTGAAGAACACCGTTGTGGTAACCTCAGGGAGTGGGAGGTGCATCTTGCGGATGCGTTTTCTGTGTTGTCACGTTCACAGAAGTGCGAGTAAGGCAAAGACTGCTAGCAGAGGAACGAGCAAGATGGAAGTGGTGGAGTTTCTGGGGAGCGTAGGGAGCATCGCATCCTTTCGGAAGATAACCGAGAGCCATAGTGGAGGGCACCGTAGCGAGGGAGAACAAAAAGACCTTGTTCTCGGTTACGCGGCGATCATGTTTGTGCTTGTTGATCGATGTGGGCATCTAGACGCCGTGGTGCGCACGGGCCACCGCGGCTCTCACTGCTCGCTCTCACTGCTGATTACTGATCCGTCGGTTTCAGGCCCTTATGTCCTCGCGAGAACAACACCATTAATTGTCTCTGTTGTCTGCTTTCGATGCACCGTGCTCTAGTTCTCGCTCCGACCAAACATCTTGTCTACCATAACGACCACATGTGAAACCGGTACGCACAAGGCTCGGTCTGCCTCTGTCGCGAGTCGCGCGCTCGGGCGGCGGGGCCCAACCTATACTTATACCGTACGAGGCGCGACCTCATAAGCATATCTACTTCTACCCCCTTACGCCCGCTAGCTTCTCCGCTGCCCCTCACGAGTCCCCTAGTGTTCACCATGGCCAAATGTTGTCTCAGATGCGACACGGATGACCACGCGGGCCCCGAAGAAGAAGCGATCTTTCGCTCAGGCGAAGTATTCGGGATCCAGGAGTCCGTGTTCACCCCTATCGAGGAGATTCTGTACCGTCTCTCGGGACTGGCCGGGCAAGCCCTCCGTCGCTCCCGAAGCTCGTTCCACAGTTTGTGCAAGAGAGCGAACGCCACTCACAAGCGTCGTCCCTGCATCCTCATGGACCAAACTTACCGTGTCTCAGACAAGGGTGTCAAATCCCCTCGTGTATGCCTCATGTGCACGTTCGAGAAGACACCGATCGACGACCTCCCCCAGATCTTCCGCCACTTCTGCCTGCAGGTGTACACCGAACTTGCGGACGTGCTAGAGACTGCCCATATCCACTCCATACCGATATGGCCCTTGCATGGCGAGATGCAGTGGATCATCATGTGGCCGTTCCAAACGACACGCGAGATGCTCGGGCGATGGCCTCGGAGAGGGTCGAAGGCTGGCTGCGGGCAACGCATGGGCATGGCGTTCGGGAAGAAGGCGATGTCACAGCTTGACATGCTCTGCAAAAAAAAGGCCAAAGAATGGAAGGCGTTCTGCGTATCGCAGCCAGGCTTTGCTGAAGAGCAGGAGGACAAAATCAGGGTACGTCCAATGCATTATTCCGCATAACCTGCCGTCGTTCCTCACGATCGTCACCCAGAAATACAAGAAGACGTGGAAGCCATCAACAACGGTATGAGTGCACGTTTGCGCGTCCTAGTACTTCCACATGCTCACGGTTGTGTACAGGGTTCGCTAACCGCATCTCGCGGCTCGCTGGAGTCCAGTGCTCTCTCAGCTTGGCGACTGGGGCAAGACACTCAGAGCATCGTTTCTCAGACCATTCACGAGGATCAGGTCAGCCTTTTCGACGAGAAGACGCCGTACGCGATATACCAGGTGCGGAACCTCCCAACACCATCGTTCACGGCTGACTGTGGATTTGGTTGTAGCCTGGCGTTGGCACCGCCGAGAGCGTTCGCCCCAAGCACACCAGGCGTGCTTCAAAAGGGTCGAATCGTACATCCAACGCTGCTTCCTTGGCAAGCGTAAGTGTCGGACACGTGATAGTACCTGCGGCGCTATGCTTATCCGTTCGCGCCTTTGCAACGCTCAGGTCAATGGTGCAGCATCCGTGTGCAGCATGGCCCCCAAGCACCGAAGCCCGACACGTGAGGTATTCACCAACTTCACGAAGCGAATCGGCGTCGTCGCGCCCTGGGGAACCGCGTAAGGGGTTTGAGGCGGTTCGCTGGACGAGCAGGCCCAGTCACGCAGGCGTAACTGTTATTTAGGATACCATTATCATAAGATTAGATATTGTCTCGTCGCAGCCCCCCGGCGCCGGCCCTTGCCACTGCCTCTCCCCCATTCCCTGTATCTTCAGAGCCTCAGATGTGCGCAAAGCATCACGCTCCTGTTCGCGACACAAGGTGCTAATTCGGCCTTCACGCTCGCACGACGCATCACAAGCATTGACGGATAAGTACGCGCGGGCTTGTTGCTGGGGCCAGTGCGCATGTGAGTGCCCCAGCTCCTCTTCGCGAGAGACAAAGAATCGCGCATGAGCTACCATCATCGTACGCAATCAGGGAGCTAGACTGACATTGTCACCCTCCTGCCGTGCAATCATCCAATATGAAACGATTCGCGGGGAGCTGTCGTCGACAACGCGCGCGCGGGTGCGCGTACCCGCTGCCCGACCCTACTACAACGGGACCTCAACGTCCTCGCGCCGTTGCGCCTTGCGGTGGAGGGGATGTTGCGGTGAGACGCGCAGCTGGGATCTCCAAACCGAAGATCGAGATGCACAAGAAGCTTCCAGTGCAGCTCACTGCCCCGGCTGAGGCGCGAGGCGCGAGGCGCGAGACAAAGTTGATCCCGCATTTATCTCGGTGTATTTCGACGAGAATACGACCGCGCACAGTTTCAGCTCGAGTGGGTAGATTCCTTCCACGTGTCTCCATTATGTCGCTGACAGTACCCATAGGAATCGCCCGTGCATCGGGAGACGGACTGCTCGTCGTGCTTCGAGCATGTTACTTAGGTTGGCTGTCTACGTCGGGAATGTCCGTATATCGACCTGCAGTCGTGCAGTTCGCAGTGGGAATCATCTACGGCGAGCACGTTTGTGTTCCTTGGTAGCTGGTCTGTGCTCCGCCCACTCAGCACATCGTTGCGGCCTTTGCAAAATACCATGTACGGTGCGCCGCAATACGTTCACGTCAAATACGGTCGAAAGAAGCAGTCTAGATTATACTAAGTGGTATAAGGCTTCTACACGGGTACGGATGGCGCACGAACGACTCGAAACCTTCGAATCCGATTCGTCAGGGCCTTAAAACCCGAGCTCCACTTCCGCACAAGTTTTGGCATTCGAAGCGCTAGCGAACGTTCAGTTACGACAGCCCCAGAGTGTACAAGCAACGAGGAGCAACTCACGACTTCGTGTCGAAATCTTCGTTTTGACCTCTCCAGCTTCGGCCTCGTGCTGCCGCACAAGTGCAGCCTCAGGGGTGGGGGCGGTTTCTGGAGGCGGAGCATTCATAGCGGCATAGGCGCGTTCTCGCGCTGCTTGTATTATGCTGGCGGTGGTCGCAGATTAGTGACGATCACACTTGACATTTCGCAGACTGCCAGAGGCGTACCTCACGATCGCATCGCGCTCTTTGAAGAAATCGAGGGGGTTCGGGATATCTTCTTGCTTCAGGTTCCCCGCGAGGTCGAGCCACAGGTCGACGAGGGGGATCACACCCATGTCTTCGTTAGGACCGGAGAACACCTCCATGAGGGCGGCCACACTGTTCTCAGACTCATCGCTCAGAGCGCTGTCTGCGTCGCTGTCGCTGGTATTGACCGATGATGTAGAGGCCGACGCAGAATTCAGGTGTCGGTCGAGGGACTCTTCGCGACCCGCTGTCGAAGGCTTTGATCCCGTAAATCATTGGTTGACAGCGATGAGATACATAACGAGCATGCTCACCTGCACGGCGGGGTCTTGCCATCCCGTAGCGGCCCGATGTTGACTCCGCAGCTCATCCATACGCGGGATATCCTCTCCCAAGCAAACTTCCATCTTATTATACTCCCCGGAAGGCAACAAGGTAGCCTGCCGCTCATCGAACTGTTCCGGGCGCCCGCGGACACGGATATCCGTCTTGAACTCCGCCCAGTGGTAGCAATTGCTGTACGGGAAGACCGGCTCCGTGCGCAACGGGGTGCGCCCTAGAGGATGGGACGTATTCGGGAAGATGGGGACGCACATGTCCGCGGCGTACCCTTCATCTTTGTCCTCCGCTCGCAGGGTAGGCGCTATGGGACTGATTTCGTAGCGATACCACGGCTTGTTAGGAAACGGAAGCTCCGATTCCTATTATGAATCAACCATGAGTCTAGAGCGTAGTAAAATGACGGAAATTTGAATGACACGCACGCAGTCAATATATATGAGGTACGCCTTGGTTGGCAGGGCCTCCGCGGCGGATAAGGCTTCTGGGTCGTTGAGATCCTTGACCATGGCGATTGGATTCATGCGGATCACAGCATAGGTACTTGAGTTCGGACTGAAAAATATCGTATTCGCTCTCTCAGAGTCTGAGAGTGGCTGATGCATGTTGCGCAGATATGTTCGTTGTCGTATACGAGGAGTGAAGTCGGAGTGGGCTGCCAGCAGATAGGTTTGAAGGACGAACGAACGTGCAGATGACAAGAGGCAGACGAGGGCGAGCAGCGAGCTCTTAGTGGCGACACAGTATCTTATCGGAAGGTGCGTTAGACAACGGAGGCCCTAGCGCACAAGAGCGCAGAACAAGACCGTGGCGACGGAGACCTTGTTCTGCGTCACGCGATCATGTTTGTGTCTATTGATTGGTGTGGATCTCTAAGCGCCCGTATCGTACGAGATCGTACCTGATCCGAGCACTGATGGGCCTTCGGGCCAACTTGCGAGTCAGGTCCTCTTGTCTCCTCAGGTTCTTGTTCTTGCGAGTACAACAGGAGACTATTGTCTCCGTTGCCTGTTTGGAGTACCGCATGTACTTTGGTCTGAGCACGGTCCCAAAGGTCTTGTCTCTCCGACAACAAGATGAAGTACCTTCACGACTCGGAGGCATGACTCTGAACCCTGATTCGGCGTTGGCATGCTCGCGACTGAGTCTTATATGTTGTACGAAGTGCGTCCTCTGAGGAAAATATATTTCTTTCCCTTTTCACTCTTGCTAGCTTCCTCACCGTCTCTCGAGCTTGACCGATTCACGATGGCCAAACGTTGTCTCAAATGCGTCCCGGATCGGTACTCGGGCCCTCAAGAAGCGACGACGTTCCGCCGCGGAGAAGTATTCGAGATTCAGGAGTCCGTGTTCACCCCTATCGAGCATATCTTCGCCGCCATGCGTGTCTCGGGCCTTTCCGGGAACGCCCTCTATCGCTCCCAAAGCTCGCTCCACAGCATACGCACCCAGGAGCGCGCCACTCATAAGCATCGCCCCTGCATCCTCATGGAGTACATGATTCGCGACGCGAAGTTGGGGGTGTCTGGCGTTTACATATGCCTCATGGGTACGTTCGAGAAGACGCCGATCGAAAACCTCCCCTGGATTTTCCGTCACTTCTGCCTGCAAGTATACACGAAGAATGCGGCGGTGGTGGAGGATGACCATGTCCACTCCATACCTGAATGGCCCTTGCGGGGAGATATGCAGTGGATCATCGTGTAGCGATTCAAAACGACGCGTGGATTGGGCGCGCGATGGAAAGCGTCGAAGGCTGGCTCCGGGCAACGCACGGGCATGGCTTTCGGTGCGAACACCACAGAAAATCTCAAGGATATCTGCGAGCAGAGATACCGGGAGTGGAAAGCACTTTGTGCGTCGCGGCCAGGCTTTGCTGCAGAGCAAGAAGACGAGTACAGGGTACGTACCTTATCTTTCAGAATAACCCGTCATTGCGCCTCACCATCGTGACTTAGCGATACAAGAACACGTGGAGGGGATCAACAACGGTATGCGTGTATAGTTTCGTCTCTTACTTCCGTAGGCTTATCATGTCGTGTAGGGTTCGCGGACCGCGTCTCGTGGATCGCAGGAGTCAACGGCTGTTTCCAGGCGTCCAGGATTCGACGCTCAGAGCATCGTTTCTCAGACCATCTACGAAGATCAGATCAGCCTCTTCGACGGGAAAGCACAATGCGCGGTATACCAGGTACGGGACCTCGCGACACCGTCGTTCCCAACTGACTGTGATTTTGCCTGCAGCCTGGAGTTGGCGGCGCTGAGAGCGTACGGCGCAAGCGCACCAGGCGTCGTTCAAAGGGCTCCAAGGGCACGTCCAACACTTCTTCCTTGGCAAGCGTAAGTGCTGGACATGTGATACCTTCTGCACCGTGCTTATCAGTTTCCGCCTTTGCAACTTTCAGGTCAATGACAAAGCATCCGTGTGCAGCATGGGCCCAAAGCACCGAAGCCCGACACGCGAAGTGTTCACCAACCTCACGAAGCGACTCAGCGTCGTTTCTCTCTGGGGAACGGCGTAAGGGGCTTCAAGCGGTTCGCTGGACGAACTAGCCCAGTCACGCAGGCGTACCAGTTGTTTATGATACCACCCTCTTTTGCACCCGAAACCGAGTTGTCAATATTAGTTCCAGTATAATGAATGCGAACATACCGTGCATCATAGCCTCTGATACCGGGCGTCCTCCGCGAATCAACAACACATTTAACGTCCTCGGGCCTGTGGCGACCCTATTGTCGAATCTTGTTGGATGTTGACAACTAACTTGAGCAAATCATAAGGGCTGAGAACAGTAAAGCAGAGATACCTTGCAGCGAAGAGGTGTAGAGCGCGAGAGCTTGCCTGGGAGATGGTGGTTCGCGATCAAGGTTACATAGCAAGTATAGGCGCCGGCTAGATATCCTGCCTGCCGCGTGTTGGCCGACTTGACTACGTACCATAGCATTCCGTACATAAAACCCATAAAATGCTGGCAAGAAGTGGATAGAACTAAATTATGGCCTTATGACGACACGTAGTATCGCGATACGCATGTCACATACATACAAGAACGCATTTTAGCGTTCACTCCTTCCGCCGCGGACTGCTAGGAACAAGAGCCCACAGCGCGATCATCAAGCCCATCATCGACACCAGCCTGCCGCGTCACATCAGCAACGTACGCCTTAGGTCTCGCAGTATAGAAAATCAGAAGTGGCACTCACAGCGGCTGCAGCCCCTTGATCCCGACCTTGCTCGCGAGCGCGCCGGTGACGAACGGCAGGAACGCCGAACCAGCCTGCCCGAACCCAGAGATCCACCCAATGCATCCTGTGAGCAGCCACGGCGGGAGCACGCGCGCGGCGTGGTTGATGACGATGGGGTATATGGGGCCGAGCAGCAGACCGACGAAGGAGATGGCGACGCCACCGCCGATGAGCGAAGGGACGAGCCATACGACGAGTTCAAGACTAGCTGAAGGTCAGCGCTTGAGTAACAATGTTGGATTTTTTGACGTACCCGACCGCGATGATGGCGTAGAGGAAGACAGCACGACGCTCTCCAACCTGAACGGATAGGAGAAGCGTCAGAGGAGGCACTAGCGAACACGCGCAATGACTACCTTCTGGTTCACCCATAGAAGGCCAATACGGCCGACAGTGAGACCTAGCGAAGCCTGAGCAGATGCCCTCGCTCTCGAGCCATTGAAGCTCACCACCAAAGAACCCAGACGCGATGTACCCTGACGAGGGGCCTCCTCCACGCAGCTCTTTCACGTACGTGACGATCCAGCCTACAATCGTACAGCACAAACATCAGCCTAGGCGAGCGTGGAACACCAAGAACAAGTACGTACCGCCCAGAGTGACCTCGACACCAATGTAGATGAGGACGAAGAAGGCAAGAAGATGCAACGCGCGTAGCCGGAACATCTGCTTGTACTTGCTCCCATCCGCGCTCTCGCGTGCGTCGTTGCTCGGGGCCTGGCCGATCTCTGCTAGACATGCTATGGGCCACCGCGTAAGTATGGCTCACCGGCACCTCCGATGCGCAAGTACTGAAGCAGAAAGACTGACTGTCTTGGTCCTTGAATCGGAATACGGCGATCAGGAGTGCAGTGTTTGAGAACGCGATCCCAAGCGAGATGAGGTAGTGGAAGGACCACATGCGCTGCTGCGCAAATTGCGTGGCTACGAGGGGCGCGGCGAACGCACCAGCACCTGTACGGAATACGCGTACGTCACTAGTAAGTAGACGATAAGACACCACGTTCTCCGCAAGTACATACCGTAAACGGCGTGCAGAATGCCCATCTTCGTGGACGGGCTATCTTTGATGGAGGCGACGTAACTGTTAGCACCTGCGTCCTGCGTGTACCTGTCAGTATACATGCACACGAGGTGCGCGAGTCTAAGCTTACTTGGAGGGCAATTCCGAGGCCGTTCATGAAGTATCCCATAACGAAGACAGGGAAAGGTGGTGCTGGTGCTGCCAGAGTGTAGCCGATAATCTGCGCGACGGACCCTACGATGTGAAAGACGTCATACGAGGACGCAAGGACATTCAGAATTACGCACCAATGATCATAACCTGCATAGTATGAACGCGTTAGCGTAATGGCACACCGTGAAAACCGCCGCGTACTTTTCCAAAGCCAAGGCGATCCGTGAGCCACATGTTTCCAGCGGCAGCGATAACGAAACCCTTCGTATACGATCAGCATCTTAAAGCGTGCAAATGTGGGTGAAATTGACATACGAGACAGTTGAAGACGAAGATGAGAGACACGAGAGCGAAGTTGACCTATCGCGCACATTCAAGTTAGCAAAGTTTGTCGCACTATGAAATTCGGCGTAAACATACGTGATACACATGTTGTATCCGATCCAGAAGAGGACCCGTAGTTCCGTCATTCCATCCGGCTAGGAAGAGCGTCCAGCACAGTGTCGCAAACTGAAACCTGGCCAAGCGGCGCGACGCTGGCGTCGTCGCCGAAACGGCCGTCGACGGCGCGGCTGACTGGGAGTTCTCTCGCGAAACAGTCTGGATGGTGGTGTGCTGCTTCGTCAGCGCGTCGTCTCCGGTCGTGGCGGACCGTGAAATCGCAGGGCTTTCTTGAGCGAGGGCATGGGGAGGGCGAGAATGAACCGCGGAGAGTTCAATAGCGTCCATTATGAACGAAGGCAAGTATTGCTATATTGTGTTGCGAGGAGTACTGTCAAGGTGGAATGTCCTGAAATATGAGTTAGCGATTACTCAGAAAGCTCGAGGGCGAGTCTTCGTATATGTACTGTACCTACAATTGAGTCCAACCCCTCGCGAGTCACGTCGCCCCGATGTTGACGGGGAGACAACACCGTTCGACTGACGTGGAGCCTTAGATCAGACGTGAGCTGTGCACATGTCGTCGCGTGTATTCCGCGTAGGTACGTCCAAGAGACATTTGAATCCGCTACGATCGACCGGCGTGGGCGTTGGCGCTACGCCGCCGAGCATGTAAGCGCTTTCGGAGAATAGTCGGAAATACCCCATGACGTCCGCCAGCCACGTATTGCGCTCGTCATCGTGTCGAATCAACTGCAACAGGAACCAGCTCTTGGGTAGCGCAGTTACTTGGCACCCGCGCCAGAGAATGGCGTGCGAGAGAGAGCAGATGACAAAGTTTGGACGGAGGCGGTAGGAGGCGGATGAGGAGAAAGCCAGGTGCCAAGTCCGAACAGGACCGGAGGCAGCAACCGGCCATACTCAAGTTTATTCCACGCTGGTTCGGAGAGGTTCAGCATCAGAACGCGGTATAGGGCGCGGGGCACTCACCTCCTCGCGTGGACTCAATTTGTCCAAGATGGGGGATGGTTTGGGGACCAGATGCACGTATGGGTACTCGCACGTCAAATCGCATTTCTCATATTGCTCGCATGAAGACATGGAATTCACGTGTATCGTGCATACCATCGCACGCGTACTAATGGTGGGCCTTGAACCCCTCGATGATGCCCTCGTATGCTGGCCTCTTCACAAATTCCTGTGGTACATCATTAGATCACACCTTCGGACGAGACAGACTAAGGAACGTACATCCGTCCAGGGACACGCATCTCCCTGCCCAGGGAAGGTCCCCGGGATCCACGAGTACTACCCCGCCCATCCGGCATCAACACCCATCACACGACCACAATCTCGCAGACGCACCTTGTCCGTGAAGTCCCACAGCGTGACCCCGACGCACTTCGGGACCGCGTTGCACGCGGCGACGACGGTCTCGTAGTCCGCCTTCTGCTGCGCGAGGCCTGCAGGCGTCGGCGGGAGCGCGGTGAAGCGGATGTCGAGCTCCGTGATCGCGACCTCGAGCCCGAGCGCGACGAACTCCTCCATGTTCTGCTGCAGCGTGGGCGGGACGCCGCCGACCTCGAAGTGCGACTGCAGCCCGACGCCGTCGATGGGGACGTTTTGGCTCTTGAGCTCCTTGATGAGACTCTTGAGCGCGTCGGACTTCGCACCTGCGAGTAGGGTAGTTGGGTGGCAGGGCTTTGCGGCGGGCAGATGGTGTTATGTGGCGTACCTATGCCTTCGATGTTGAAGTCGTTGATGTAGAGCTTCGCTTTGGGGTCCGCGGCGCGTGCTGCGTAGAGGGCGAGCGGGATGTAGGTTGTGTTGAGCGTGTCGAAGAAGATATCTGAACGGAAGGTTCCGTCGTCGTTGAAAGCCTCTAGCAAAATTCGAGATCGGAAACAAGCACATCCGGGAAGTCAAGAAGCACGAACCATTGATGACGTCCCAGCTATCTGAATTTTCCAAAATAAGCCATCAGCCTCAATGAAACATCACCGACACGCTTGTACGTACACCTGCCGTGTACCGATTTAGATCGTTGAGCAGGATCACAGGTAACGAATTGCACTCACACATGGCCTTGGTAGTGGTTCACGAGGTTGAAGCAGTGCCGCGAGACAATGAATGCGAGCTCGGGCGCACTGAACGTGCCGGTTTCTAGCCAGTCGGGGAGCTGGTTGTGCCACACGCAGTTGTGTCCGCGCAGCAGCTTCCCCGTCTTTTTGGTAAAGTCCGCGATGATATCCCCGTCCTGGAACGTGAAGACGCCCTCCTCAGGCTCCGTCGCAAACTATGCGTCAAAGTTAGCCTCGACGTCGTCAGTACGAAGAGGACGCCGACAACGTACCCATTTCATGACGTTCGCGGGCGTTACCTGCCCGAACTCGGCGTTGTTCTTCAGGATGTTGAAGTACGTCGTGTCGTTCCACTGCTCGCTGTTCGTCGCCGTGCCAAGGTACAACTTCCGCGCGCTCTTAGCGGCCAGGTTCAGCCCCGACAATGGGAACAGAGCGCTACTTGCATCGCTGGCAGGTACGGCGAGCGCACCACGGACCAAGACAGAGAGCGCAAGAAGGCCTTTTGACAGAGAGAGCATGACGAGGTAGAGCGCAGGAAGCAAGGGCGAGCGGGGAGACCACCACACAGTTCATCGTGTCCCTCGTACCACCTTTTATCGAGCGTCGGCCCGCTCGCTATGGCCGCATCATCACCCGCCGCGACAGAGGCGCATGCTTGCAGGTCGTAAGAGATGCGTTCGTGACCTAGATTGCTGCAAGTTTTGAGACGCGACGGGCCCCGGACGCGTTAGGAAGCCCCTATGTAGAGAGGCGTACCTGGGAGAGACGGACCGCGTGACCTCGTAGCGGACATCGGCGGATGTCCGCCCTCGATGCTGGGCTAAGGATGAAGTGGACGCCGCTGTCGGGTGATCTTCGGCTTTTTATAGGTTGTTGAAATGTGGGAATGATTCACAGGGCCTGTCGTACTGTGTGGGTCACAGGGATAGATAGTTGAGCATTAATGTAGAATAGAAGAAGCCTCTCTCTGCGTAGAACGCCGGGACTCCGAGAGTCAAGATGGACCTAGTAGGACGTGACCAGGGAGCAGGAGGTCGTGCTTGCTCGATCGATCGAGAACACATCTTGCAGATCCATGGTTTGGATGCCCGCCCCCCGGGTTCACGTGGATGCGTAGTAGTGATGGATTATGAGGTGGCCTGTCAAGCGGCTAGCACGTCGATTATCTCCGTCGTGCCGTAGGCGCAATCAGCTGGCTCGAAGACTTCGTAGAAGTGCGGCGACAAGGTAAGCAGCCCTTCGTGAAAATCACGGTCGAGCAGATGACATCTAAGGAGTGTGGCGGCGTCAGGGGTTCGAACAACACGCGAGGATTGTATACACGCACCATGAGGTACTCTTAACCCACGACGAGCAAGTCACTAACCAAGAGCAGAGCATTACGCTCTTTGCTCCGACCGTCGTGTCCTCTCAGGTCGATGCTGTTCTCTCTCGCAAGCAAGGAATCCAAGAAGGTGCGTATTCGCTGTGTTGGCGTTGTCGATATGCAGAGGCAATAATGCAGAGAACCGTCCTCAAACATGAGTGAGTGGAAGAGAGCAGCTGCAGCGAGTCGGAGAGTTGCCGGACTTTACCGGAGCGTTGATACCACGGGCGTCTCTTGCTGTTTCGCTCTCTCCTTCATCCGAGTCCGACTCGAATTCCAAAACGCTCACGCAAGCATGCTCCGGTCCACATATTTGTTTTACTCTCGAGGCTACGCTACTGCGTTATAGATCTGGATCTACGCGGCGACGACGCCTTTTGTCGGGTCAGCAACATCACTAGTACTGGTTTCCGCTCCCTCTGCAAATGGTTGTCCTCCGACGGACACTGTATGCGCTGCGGCTGACGACGCTTGTGCTCGGCTCTTGCTCTCCTTCATGATCATGCCATATGGTCAACATCCGGAGCTTCATGTCGAGGATCCGCGAAGGCACACCAAACAAACATATCGTACTGCTGGATGAACTGTATGGGATTTGGTACGTCCTCTTTTGAGAAGTGCGTACCGAGGTCGTGCCACATATTCAAGATCGGGAGGAGGCCCTCGTTGAAGATATCCGGTATGTCGGAGTACGCGTTGTCGGACCCCTCTGGGGGCATACACGATCCTGACGACTCCGAGTCGCATTCGCTCCACGTCTCGTCGTCATATGCTTCACCAGCTTGTCCAACAGGAAGCTTACAAGCGACGCATTCACAGGACTCGTTCCGCTGCTGGATTGGTGGCCTTGAGTCGTTAACAGCTTGCAGTGTTTTCTCCACGTCGATCTCTACCGACGCGTACGTCAACTGGTAGGGGAAGAATGGCGCTGGCATGACGAATCCGGAGTCAAAGATTGGGCTCTACTGGGGACAGTTTGCGATGTGTGCGTTTTGACGAGCACAGTATAGTGGCCGTGGTGTATATATACGTCAACGTACGTACGTACAAAGCGTGATGCTTGTTTTGTGTCCGTCGGACCATTTCCTGACGTTTGCATGGCAATCATGGCCGAGTATCTGTTCCGCGTGGTGAGTGAGGCCAGATTTTTTTCCATCCAAGCAACGTTAACTGATCAACGGGTACACAGGACATGATCCAATATGCTCGCATCGCTAAACCAGAATTATGTGGCATGAAGCTCTGACATGTCTAATGCGATACATTGGATCACCGTTCTACAATCTCAAGCAAGGCACAGCATGTTGCGAGAGGCTCTCGCTAGCCGATTCGAGAAACCTATACTCACGGGATGAGTAGAGCAAGAATACAAAACGAGACAAGGTTGCAGCTCACCTTGCCACCCTGCAGACGCAGCCTTTTCTGCGCGGCGCTCAGCAGCACGCAGAAGTCCGGTACGCGCCTTACTCTCCTTGACGATCCTGCCCGCGGCATCAACATCCATCCGAATCACTGACGAGCGCGCGCAGGGCTTACCTGACGATTTTCGTCGTACTGCTTGACGAACTCTATCGGGTTCGGAACATCGTTGTCCTTAAAGTGCGCGCCGACGTCAGCCCAAACTCTGACGATGGGAATGAGCTCCTCCCTCTCGCCAAAGTCCAGGCCAAAGATGTTCTCCCCAGCGAGGGCTTCGGCTGACCGGTTGACTCCCTCCGAAGGCGGTGCGTCATAGCTCAACGAGCTATAGTCAGAATTTGATCCACACACTGACTCGCAGTAGTTGATGGGCGAATCAGGCTCGGACGGTCCATCCTGCTGCTCCGCCGCGTGCGCTGACGGCGAGTTCGAGTCCACCAGGTCCGAATCGTCCGCCTGCTCCCGCTCGTGCGGCATATCTGTCTCTGTCTTCAACGGTACCTCCTCCGCGCGCAACGCGTCGTCCCTCGCCTTCCCGTCTTCGTTGAGATCGTCCAGCTCGACCAGCTGGCCGGGTGGAAGCGACACACGTTCCTCCTCGGTATACGTGCGGTCGTCGTTCCAGATACGAATATCGAAACGCATGTCGGAGCCAAACCAGTGGTACCAGTTGTTGTACGGAAACGGGGTGCGCGGCTTCAGGGCTTCGCGTTCGCCAGACGGGTGGAAGATGTTGGGGTAGATCGGGACGCACATGTCGGGCGTGAGGCATCGTTTTGGGTTTGCAGGCCGCAGTCCGGGGCCGATCAGGTACGTCGCGTACTTGAAGGTCTTCACGTCGGGGTATGGGAGGCTCAACACCTATCTGACTGTGAGCGCGACTTCGCGGGCCTGCAGGATTGAGAGACACATACAGCTCTCAAGAAGACGATGCATTTGGTCGTCTGTAGAGTGGCGGCGGCGGTGTTCGCACTCGGATCGTCGAGACATTGGAGAGTCTTCTCCGCGTCGATTTCGACGACAAGGTACGTGCCTGGAAGAGGGAAGAAAGTCATACTGCAGGAGGCGTAAAGTGTTATAGAGTGTGTAAGTGGCGGGATGTCGGTGTCGTGGATACAAGCTGTAGATTAAATGCTGCGTACCACAGCGCTTCTTATGAGATAGTCAGTCAAAGGGCCGAATGACCATAGTGACGAACAAAGAATAGAACGCTAGCCACTCTCGCACGGTAAGCGGTCACTTCTGCTCACTCGGCGGTGGTATGTAGCTGATTATGGCGCCGTGTGCAGCGCACACTGGCTATAGGATTAATCAACGGACAAGTCTAGATACATTTTACGATAGCTAGTCAATGACAAAGTACGGTGCGGGAGGCTCTTGCTAGGCGAGTCCAGATACCTAGGCTCGCGTGCGCTGAGGTCAGGACGAGGATGAGGAATCAACCTAGGAATGAAGCTCACCTTTCCATCCGCTCCGCTTGCGGCAAGTTGTAGACTCGCTTGCAAAAGAATATTCCGAGCATGTTGTAGACGGCGCACCCTTCTCCCCTTCGGCGGCACGTAGCAATTTGGCGCGTGTCTTGCTCTCGTAGACGACTCTATTCGCGCCATCAGCCTGAGAGGCGCGTACGAGGAAGTGTCGGCCATACCTGACGACCTCACAATACTGCCTGGCAAACTCCATAGGATTCGGAATATCCTCGTTAAACTGTGCGCCGACGTCCGGCCATACGTTGACAATCGGAAGAAGATCCTCTCTCTCGTCGTAGTCTAGGCCGAAGATGTCCGCCTGAATCATGTCTTCGACAGAGTGAGTGAAATCCTCGATTGAGGATGCGGATCCCGAAGACGCGGAGTCGTACCCCGACCCGTGAGTGGCCTCTCCATGTACGACAGGCGGGTCTTCAGATGGCTCATATTGCTGCTCAATATGGGGTGGAGATGGCTGGGAGTCCGGCGCTGAGTGAACCCTGCGCGTATCGTCAACCGTGGGTTCAACTTGCTCTTCCTCAGGCTGCGTATCTGCCTCTGGCGACATGCTCTCGGCATTCGCAGAGTTCTTCGCCTCCATGGTGTCAAATGCCCTCCAAACGTCCCTGCTCCGAATACGTTCCATCCTCACCTGCTGGCTCGCCGGGAGCAACACCCGCTCCTCATCGTTATAGTAGCGGCCGTCATTCCGGACACGAAGATCGAAGATCATATCCGGGCCGAACCAATGATAACAGTTTTTGAACGGGAATGGCCCTGTGAGAGGCATCAAAGCCTCTCGGTCAGCGGAAGGGTGGTAGGTGTTTGGGAAGATGGGGAGGCACATGTCGGATGTGAGGCAGCGCTCAGGGTCTTCTGGCCGGAGTCCAGGCCCGATGAGGTGCCCGGCGTACTTGAAGGTCTCATTGTCCGGGAATGGGAGGCTCAGTACCTGTTCTCTCATGAGCTGAATCGAGCGCGCAAGGATATACATATGCGTACAATTCCCAAATACATGATGCACTTGCTCGTCCGTATTGAAGCACCTGCGGCGGTCGCAATCGGGTCGTCGAGGGCCTGCAGTGTCTTTTCTACGTCAATCTCAACGACGACGTACGTTCCAGGAAGAGGGAAGAAGGTTCGAGACATGCTTTAAGATGGTAGACGGGAGAAAGTGGGTAAGCGGCAGGTTGGCAGTGTCGGGGATGCCAGGTGGTAGTGTGTTACGCCCTCCGAGCCCGCCACAGAGGCAAGCCTTTAATGTAGTGGTTGCACAATGGGCCTAATGCCACAGTGACGAACAAAGACAGACTCCGGTGAGCCACAACCTCGGAGCATAGTATTTGGCTGCTTGCATCGTGCGAGGAAGCTTACAGAGTGTTTTGCTCTGATCAGACACTGAGAGTGTAAGTTCGCGGGAATAACACATGGACGTCCCTTAACTTCATCTTTGGAAACCCGCGGGTGGACTGTGATACACCATATGATTATCTAACATGATACCTAGTACGATACATACGAAGGCAGCCGTCACTCCACAAACTCAAGACATACAGAGCATGGAGCGGGAAGCCCTTGCTATCCGAGTCCAGAAGCCTAGACTCACAGTTTGAGATGAAGGCGATAAATCAGAAGTATGCCAGGAAAGCAGCTTACCTTGCCACCGGCCCCGCTTGAGACCCGCCTTCAACTCCCTCGACGAATCTTCTGAGCACTCGGCAGGCGCACCCTCAGGCTTCTCCCGCAGCCGTTCAGCGGCACGCAGCAATCTAGCACGCGCCTTGCTCTCTTGGACAATCCTATCCGCGCCATCAGTATACATCCATATCATCGAAGAGCAGACGCAGGACGTACCTGACCATCTCGTAATACTGCTTGAGGAACTCCATAGGGTTCGGGACATGGTCATCGTCCTCGAACTGTGCACCGACGTCAGGCCAGACGTTGACGATCGGGATGAGTTCATCCCGCTCATAATAGTCGAGACCGAAGATGTCCGCCGGCCCCAGAGCTTCGGCAGACCGGTTGAGCTCCTCGGACGACGGGTGATTTGACACCCCAGAGCTATACTCCGATCCGCAAACCGACTCGCAGTAGTCGTTGGGTGCGTCTTGCGAGAGCAATCCATCGTCCTGCTCTACGGAAGGCGCTGAAGGCGAGTCCGAGCGTGGAACCGGTGGTGAATCTGTTGCAGGTCCTTGCTCCTGCGATACATCTGCCGTCGGCGATACATCGGCCATCGGCACCACGTCCTCGACGTTCGGGCCGTCCCTTGCCTGCTGTGCACGGAATGACCTCCATACGTCGCTGCCACGGAGGTCCTCCAACCTGACCTGTTCAGCGGCTGGAAGAGACACACGCTCCTCCGCGGTGTAGGTGCGGTCGTCATTCCAGATGCGGATGTCGGGACGCATCTCTGGGCCGAACCAGTGGTAGCAGTTGCTGAACGGAAACGGTCCCGTACGGGGCTTCAAGGCTTCTCGGTCCTCGAAAGGGTAGTAGGTGTTGGGAAATATGGGTGCGCACATGTCGGCGGTAATGCCTCGCTCTGGCTCTTCCGGCCGCAGACCGGGGCCGATCAAGTGCGTGCCGTATTTGAACGTCTTGTAGTCCGGGAAGGGAAGGCTCAGCACCTGTGAGTAAGTCAGATTGAGTGCCAAGACAGAATGTAGCCACATGATGAACCTACAACATCTAGGTAAACGATACACTTGGTCGTGCGTATACCGGCGGCAGCGGCGTTCGCACTCGGATCGTCGAGACACTGGAGAGTCTTCTCCACGTCGATCTCAACGACGAGATACGTGCCTGGAAGAGGGAAGAAAGTCATACTGTAAGAGTTTGAAGTGTTGGGGAATAAGTCAAGGTGAGGTCGCTGAGGAGTGCAGGTCGTATGTTGCACTGAGGCGAAAGGGAAGCTCTTATGTAGTGGGTGTACAATAGACCAAGTAGCCACTGTTGTGAACAAAGGACGGAATGTCGCCATAGCCATCAGTGGCTTGGCTATGACTTCGCGAACTCCTCAAACTGTCCCACAATGAGGTGGCGAAGTTAGCCAGCAAACAAAGCCCCTTTGGTCGCATAAAACGTCGTGGCATTGATGCGCCACGGCGGACCTCATCACATCGTGACCTGCAGAAAGACAGAGAAAGACCACAACCACTCGATGGGTCTGCTATACGGCTGTGATCGCAATAATTATCCGTGGCTGTAGCCACAAAAATATACGGAGCCAGGACGGGCCGTCTAGTTTTAAACCCCATGCGGAATTAAAAGCTCTCTCCCCGTGACCATCCATCTCGCTACTCTCTCAGTCTCGATGTCACCGCCTAAATGTCCCCACCGGAAGTGCGGCCCCGCTACATCCAACTCCCAAGAAGAGACTCCCAGAAAGGACGCCGCAACCCTTCCGGATAAAGGCTACTATGACGCTGGCTATATTTGCGCTGTACACGAGACGCTGGCGACTGTTGCCCAGCTCATTTTCAAGGATAGCGAAGGGATCAAGGAGAACCCTGTCTTGCTGAAACAATGCCTCGACGAACTCGAGCGCATCTACAACCCCGTTGACCCCAGTTACCGAATGGGCAAGATACGACCATGCATCCTGTGCACCATTGTGGACCCTTCGAAGGAGCAATCGGCAGGTATATTCGGCGAGGGCCCCAACATCTGCATCATGGGAACCTTCGGAGGAGAGACGCCGCCCGACCGCATATACCAGCATTTCGGGGTCGCCGTCTTTCCATACCGCAGACTCGGACACAAGGGGGACGTACCTAAAGGGGGTCGGCCTCGCGACCACATCCATACATGGCCTTGCCCGTGGAGCAACGAAAACCAATTGGTCATCGCGTACGCATACCGCAGCCCTGGCCCGATACTTGGCGTCTGGCGAGTCCCTCAGCACGGTGGCCGAGGCGGCGGTCGCCAACCCAGCACATTCGTTCCCGGAGCTCCCTATCACGGAGCCACCGCACCGGAGTACTGGCTTGACGTCGAGACTCGATCCTGGCTCCAAGAGCAGTGTGAGGAGCGACTGGACTCGTGGTCCAAGCTGTGCCGCGAGGACCTGACCTTTGCGCCTGGCTGCGCACTCGAATTCCGGGTAAGGACGCCTCCACTTGATGTATTTTACTGTTTGTGACATCTGGATGGTCTCACAGCACAACCGAGCGCGAGCAAGTCGGAGATCCATTGTGAGTGGAGGGAAATTTCGGCCTTAACATCTTGCTAATAATGAGTACCAAGACGAGCTGTGTCAGCGTGGGAAGTACGAGTACGCGGGCACAGCGTGCAAGATCATACACTCCCCTTAATGCCGTGCCGGAGTCAGGGGCGTTCTCCATCGCTTCGCCACCACATCGCGGGGGTGCGTCTTCGCCGTGCAGTAGTCGCGCGCAGAGCTTCAGGGTGAGTCTAGTGATTGATTCGTTTGAGTGAATGGCTTTCATTGTTCATTGCTGCTTCAGAGTGCGAATGGAAAGGGCCGTGAGTCGAACGAGCCCTTGAAATCGTTGCGCAGGAGGCTCTCCAATTTGGCCTTACCGAAACAATCGTGAACTGCCACCGCAAAGGTTTAGATTATGCAGTTTACTCACCGCGGCACGATCATAGAGTTCGTTAGTTGATCTGTGTAAGTATCAGCAATTCTGCTTCGCATGTATAGTATGTAGCTACTTGCCTGTCCGTATTTTTCTCTGTGTAAGATGTATACTAGTATTTCTTCCTCCTCCTTTAGCGGAGTTCGCTTGAACGGCTGGACCCGAATATCATCCTGACGATTTGATTTGCTGGTTATATGGTCTTATGATCTGCAGAGGGACCGAAGAGGCGAGCGTTTCAACACTGGAACCTAGAAGGTATAGTGACTTACAGCTGACTCTGCAGTGTATAGCGACGATCTGATTATCTTGAGGTACTGAGCACACAATTGCATCACCTCAGTTGACCCAAATCATAAAACAGTGTCGGCGGTGCTGGTACGCCTCGTCGCAACTGGAATGACAAACTCTGTACAGTCACCAAGTAAGGGACTATTAGACACAGCATTTGCGTTTCCTATAGCCACACCAGTAGCGTTAAACACAGGGAGTACATAGGGAAAGAGGCCCGAGGAGAGAGAGAGACGAGCGGCGACGAGTCACGAAGAACGGCTGCCATGTGCCAGCGGCGCCTATTGTACACAGCCATATACGAGGCGCCCCTCGAGTGGCGGCACTGCAGCCGGCCTCTCGCGACTCTCATCTCCGCGTTGAGCGTTGAACGCTGAATCGTCGCACTCCATCTATACCCCACTCTGCAGTCGAATCGGTCTAGAAACGACACGCACACTGTACCTTAATCCTCGCGCTACAAAGTAATATCACAAATTCTACGAAGGCTACTAGACCAACTAGCAACACCGAAGACAAGGTTTCATTGTCTCAGCTCGTTGTCACCATCAGATTCGATGTCTGCTCACTATCTTCAACTTGCTTGACTCCATCTTGCCCTAAATCAGTTGCACAGTTACGTCTCGCCCGCCACTCAAACATCGCCGACTGCTTAAGCTCTGCTACATCAACACTTGCCAAACATTGATACCCCCGCGGCAGCCCCGCTATCCCTGTGGTCGGCGACATGGCCACTACCTCGCTTTTCTTTAGCCCCAATGCTCCCTGCTATGCTGTCATCCGCATGGATCCCGTAGAAATGGTAAAGAAACTGGACGATCCCGAGGCTCTGGCTGCAGCTCGTGCCATGAGGCCGCAGTCTTACGTTGTCTACCTCAGCCTTGTGATTCAATTTTTACTTCCTTGCACATTCTATACAATGTTCTGACACAGTGTTGCTCACAGGAACCGGAACTCCCATTCCCAAACAAACCATGGTATCGGTACGAAATCAATGTAATCGCACCATCTCTGTGCGAAGAGGACACGGTGAAAGGGATCACTGCCGATATGTGCATCCCAATCTTTCCAAACGACAAGCATCCTACCGGCCGCGAGCCCCTCCGTCCCGACCGGCCCTTCCCCTACACGAACTGCTACCATTGGAGCAATGTCTTGGATATCGAGATCCGAGTTCTCCCTCGACCCGAGCTCTTCAACGAAGACCAGACGATTCATCTTCCTTTCGGCGAAAGATTGAAGTTTGGAAGTCTCCAGTGCGATGATATGCTCCGCTCAAGGCGCTTGGTGAGTGACACCGCCACCCCGGAAGAATGTGTGCTATCTCCAGCGGATCCTACGTCGACGCTTCCGCCTCCCCTTGCTCTCCCTCCGAGGAGCGGAACTGAACTCTCGGCACCTGCTGGCGTCAGCGACCCGTCGGCCAGAAAGCCTCCCCCCATGACTCCGGCATCCTCCCGATCTTCGTCTCGCAGCTCCGCCTCTCGCAGCGTAATCAGCGGAGAGGGCGATCTCAACAGCGTCGACGAGGCGATGAACATGTTCACTGGCCGGAATGCCGATCTCGACCTTCTTCCGCTTTGCGAGCTCTGGTTGGACATGACCGCGCAGCTCAAGGAGGAAGACATTCCGAGCCCTGCCGGGTTTTTCGAAGAACGCGACGAGATCGTGAAGTACGGGGTCGAGCCTCTCGCATTTGGGTTGTGCTCATGGTCGGCATGTAGGATCATTCAGGACGCTCGCGTCCGCGCGTATGCTGCGGCGAGTGCTAACGCGCCATCTCCCGCTCATGCACTACGTTCAGGCGCTGAGAGACATCGTCATCGTGAGTGTAGGTTTGGATCCCGTCGTTCCTTTCACTGATTCGAGCTCGGGTGACCGTCCGATGTCTAGGCTTTCGGCCACGCAAGATATGGCACAAGCTGCACGTTGGGATGAAGTCCTTCGTGGTCGTCGTCACATCCCGCCTGCAACTTCCATTCCTCCCTATCTGGCCATGAACACGGCAGACATCGTCGAAGTAACGTTGTGCGTATACTTGTACAGTGCTACAGTATCAGAGCCGATATACATGCGCATCCGTATCTCTAACACTCGCCCCATCGCTGACGCTCCGCATCGGATGAGAGCGCCAGCACCGACTTCCCAGTTTAGCTATGCTTGCGGGAGTGCCCCATGACAGAGCGCGGAGCGCATCCGCGCCAAGATACCTATGTGAAGCACTAAGATAAGCACAAGCGCATCGAGAAGAACGAACACAACTCACCTTGTTCGCGCCCCCATTTATCGCTGTCGCGCGCGCGTCCAGCCGCATGGGGGATTTTGGAGCGAGCCCTGCTCTCTTCCATGATCCTGCGCGCGACATCAGACTGTGTCAACGAGCGATGGAGTGTACACAACCATACCTGACGATCTCGTCGCACTGCTTGAGGAATTCCCTAGGGTCCGGAACGTCCGCGTCCGCCTTGAAATGGGCGCCGACGTCGGGCCAGATCTTGACAACCGGGAGCAGGTCCTTGCCCTCGTCCTCGTCCAGCCCGAAGATGTCGATGAGGGCGACGCCCTCAGAAAGGTCGTTGGAGGGGACGCCTCCGGGGGCAGCGTCATTCGACGGAGAGGACTCAGGTTCATCTTCCAGCTCTTGCACAGACTGCCAATGGGTAAGATACGAAGGGGTGATGCTCTCGTCGTCTTGCGCCTCATCGATGGGCGACAACGGGGGGTCCTCCTGCGCCATCGCCTCTTCCTCCGGGGTCGCGAGGCTGTCCGCGTTCGCCTCCTCCCTCGCCTTCCAAACCTCATACGCCCACAAGTCGTCCCCACTCCGGAGCTTCTCCAGCCTCACCTGCTCGTGCGCCGGGAGCGACACGCGCTTTTCCGCGGGAAACATCTGACCAACATTCACGACGCGCAGGTCGAGCGCCGTGCCGCCCCCAAACCAGTGGTAGCAGTTCCCGAACGGGAACGGGCCCGTGTGTGGCTGCAGGGGCGCACGGTCCCCGAAGGCGGAGGCGGGGAAGATGGGCACGCACATGTCGCGCGTGAGGCATTCCGCGGGGTCTTCTGGGCGCAGCCCGGGGCCGACGACGCCGGCGATGTACTTCCACGTCGCGGCGTCTGGGAAGGGGAGGCTCAGCACCTGTGTGGCTGTGAGCTCCATAAGCGGGAGTTGGGGGTGAAGGCGGACGTACGAAGTTGAGGTAGACGATGCATTTGGTCGGTTTGATGGTGGAGGCGGTGGCGTTTGCAAGCGGGTCGGAAAGAGACGCGAGCGTCTTTTCTACGTCGAGCTCGGCCACAACGTAGGTGCCTGGAAGGGGGAAGAAGGTCATGTTGGCGTTGAAGATCAGGGCAACGATTGCGAGGGATGCTGGGGTCACTGGACTGTGAGTGGATGGATGTACGCTGAAGGACCAATCATATATACCGGCTGACCGCGTACGTGAGCCACTGTCTTGACACAAACGTTGCAATGCCGCTTTGTGCCACTCCCCAGGCTCGTTGCACGTCGTACTTCATGTGGCGGTCTCCACCGAACACGTCTTCGGGCTTTGCTTGGCGGAGTGGAAGTGCGCCCCTTGCCAAAGAACGTAAACCCCTCTGTCCTCTGTATCATAGAGCAATTATCTTATGGCGCATCAAAGAATGCGGGCACTGGCGATGGCGCTCGCCCTCCGATCCGCGCTCCTGATAGTGGTCTACCGCAAGTCTTCTCTAACGGCCGCGATATTACGCTTTTCGAGCGCGTTACGCTCTTGTGAATGCAATATTGAGCTTTCATAACCCATGGACATGATCGTGGAGGGGTGCACATACCTAACCAGTGCGCTGATATTGGGGGACGTCTTCGGCCAGATATAAGCACCAGCTATGTCGCTCTCATCGTGCGTCACCCCGGAGGCCAATCACTTGTGCGGTCGTACGGAGCACCTCACACCCCACATCCGCCCGCTTCAGGATAAGATGCTCGAATAGATCTGGATGTGCATGTCGAATATAACGTAGTATCCCTTCAGGACTTTGCGCAGCCAATCCGGTGCACTTGACCTTGAAGGCAATCTCGGCCGTCCGGGAAGGCGGCCACATCACCGTTTCCACCGTGGGTTACGGCTGACAGCAGCGAAGAAGTCAGCAAACCGACTCGAAGCCGCAGACGGAGCAGAACAGGCAGCGTGCTCACCTCGTCCGTGGTGACCCTAGCGATCAGGGTCTTCATGCTCGGGTCCATGAATGCACAGCGCCTCGCGGGATCTTCGCGCGGTTCCAAAGGAAGCGCTGTGAGACGATCCGAGTGCGTATTTACTTCGGCGTTTTAGAGGTTGATTTTTTTCCAGATGCCCACGTATTCGGCGGCTGTCTGGATGTTGATATCTGCGGCGTTAGCGGAGTTGAGCTGAACTTCAGCTTTCAATTTCTGTATCTCAATTTCTGTATCGTCCGAGCTTCTTGCGCAGAAGATAGGCGCCGGTGCGAATTCAACAGGGTAGACTGGTTGAACACAGCAGCCTAGCGACTGACAGCGGTGGTATTCGAGCGTCAGGATGTACTGTAACAGCAGATGAGGAAGAGGGGAAGGGTGATGTCGGAAGGACCATGGGTATCCATCTTGAGACGCGATGGGAAGATGACGACGCGTAAGGATAGACTGGGCGGTGCCACGACCTCACCGGGTGCTGTTGCGCTCGCACCCTTGGCGTCCTTCCGAAGATTGAGAGGTGCTATGAATGGGCCATAACAGGATGCGAACGCATCCTATTTTGGAGCTTCATCCAGGAAGATGGTTACCAGCCCCCGAGAGCGCCTGCCAAAGTCTAAGCTTAAATGCTCACGAGAGATACGGGCCTGAGGACTCCTGAAGAGGATAAGGCGGGGCGGACGTTTGTGTGATATGCGCGATGGGCATGGCGGGAGGAAGAGACGTTCGAGAAACGCTAGCGCGAACCGTCGGCGCGATTGCGGGGACGGAACGGGGGGCGCGTGCCTGATGACGGCGCCTCATCTATGGGCAACCAGGCGTCAGCTGGTTGGTGAGGCGACCACAGGACCGCGCTTGCTGCGGGCTGAAACATGGAGACTGGCGAGAGCATCCGTCGCAGACGAGCGGCGGCGCGGCGGCGAGGCCAAGGGGAGCTCGGGCTGGTTGACAGAGACAGGGGGCGAACATATCAGCGAAGAGGGATTGAGCAGCATTTTGACAGATAGATAGATCAGGCACTGTGCAGCAACCTCTCCCGCCGTCGGTGTCGGCGCACAGCCCGTGCTGGACGTCGACCGAGACGACGAGCGCAATGTAGATGAACAGCGGGGAGATGGTGTTGTGCACGGCTGATATGTCGGGCACAGTGACAAGGGAGAAGAAGAGAGTTCGGCAAGCTGCGAGCGAAGCCATTATGGGCGTCTATCTTCAGGGACAGCCGAAAACGGGTGGGGTGATAGACGAGTGAACTCTAAAGCGTAGACGGCTTCCCATCGCAAGTCTCTCTGCCTCCGCCAATGCGCCTCTCTCCTCTCCCCCGCCACCCTCCATCCTGCTCGCTGCGCGACTTGTCTTGTACATTCCCCCCGCCTGCCACAACACCTAATTGAACAACCTACACGACGACCACGACGCCCTCACCAACCGCTGCGCTCCATGAGCACCGCATCGCCTACCGCGTTCCTTCTCTGGGCAATCCTCTCCGTCCTCGTACGTTTCGCTTTGCTACCTTTGGGTGGACATGCTGAACAGGCTCTGCCTGTAGTTCTTGATCTTCCTCGTGCACCACCTCTGGTGCTACGACAAGTTCAAATGCCTCCGTTGGACCGCAGGCCGGCAGCCGGGTGCGTTCAAGCGCGTCATGACCGTACGTTCCCGCACTCTCGTTCGTGTCATTCCCCAACTTCAATTCGTGGTCTAGTATTCCTATCTAGGGACCGTGCCATTACTTGCCATCTACAGCATAGGCATGTCTGTAATCAAGTACAGAGAAGGTACGTCGCGCCAACCGTTGTACTCCGCAGTCAGTTCCTCACGTCAATCTCCCTATCCTAGGATTTGTTATTGCGCCTGATGGGACATGTACGTTTCTCCTGTGGCTGTTCTGAACGATCTGCTGAAGCCGGGGTTGCACAGTCGTTCCGCGCCCCATCGAGTTCTACCAGGATCCTAATCGCAGCTGGGTCCTCCCCTTGCAGTTCGTGTTTAGCATTGCATGGGCGCTAGAACAGTGAGTGTTATCCATTTTGTCTGGCATTGTCTTGGCAGTACCCTGTCCTCTCCTGTACACTTGCGTGGCATGACCGTGGTCATCGACAAGGGTGACTACCGTCGTGTTTAGCGACGGTGGTCACGAGAGTTCATGGTATCGTCTACCACTGTCGTCGCGCGAGGCAAACGAGCGCAACCGCGGTTTCGCCTCGTCCCACGGCAATGTCCAGTTAATCCGGAACATCAACTTTGCTGTTCACAACGCCCCACATACGCCCCGAGCTGAGCCTTGCGAGGGTATTCTACGCTCGCGCGTGCTGATCCTTTACGTCACCTGCTGTTGTTGAACAACCTGCTGACTGCAATTTACTCCGCCCAGAGTGACACACCTCGAAGGTACGAGTGGCAATACATTTAATTTATCCGAAACACGAGGCTCACTCAATCCCATCCAGAACTGGCATTTTGGCTATATCTTCTGCACCAGAATCCGAACAAGGAAGCGTGGTTCTCGAGCTGGGAATATCGCTTGTGGTACTTGGGTGCGCGATCGATGGTGCTCTGTATGCTGTGATCGCCTGCTAACAGAATACAACAGGGAGTCTTGTAGCGGTTGTCGGTATGCCACTCACGGCGGTGGTCACACGGAATGGAATACAGACGGTACGATCCCTTTGCTATATCATTGCAGGATGCGTTGTTGACGTGAAAGCGACAGTGCGATGCATATATCTTCCTGGTCGGTTCGGCGGGGTCAACGTCGACGACCATCACGTTCCTGTACGTGCTCTGGCGGTTCCCGAAGTTCATCAACCACGTCAAGTCAGAGGGCGCGGAGCCGACTGTGGTCGTTCGGCTAGCGACCTTCTACCAGCTCAACGTGAGCATATCAAGTTCTATGATTGACATGAGTCACTGACACGACTGCGAGCACAGCAAGTACGGGTCGTGTTCCGGTTCTTGTTCACCTTCCCGCTCATGGTGCTCGCGCTGGACGGTATCATCGGTACCTCTCATCCGGTCAACCGCAACATGTGAGCTTTTCCCCAGTTTGTACCTATGCAGCAACTAACAACGCCTACGTAGATTCCTCACCGACTTCCTCCTGATGATCGCTGGCATCGGGTGTTTCGTGTCGTCCATGATCACCCTGCTCATTTTCTTCCCGCGTTCGATCGTCCGCGAGGCTGGGTACAAACCCAAGCTGTCTAGCACGGCACCCACATCGCCCAAGAGCCCACCGATCACACCTCCTTCGCGATCTGGCCCGTTCACCCAGCGGGCTCCGCCGAACCTCCATCAACTGCCGATGCACATCGTGGGCATGCAGGGAGTGCGCGCAGGTACCGTAGCGCCACCGCCAACGGACACAGGTATGACCGGGTATACAACATGGGACATGGACGGGAGCGCGTACTCGGTGAGTGCATACTCGCCGCGCGAGTCCATGTACGGGTCGCCGCAGTACACTGCGGAGGACTTCGTCGTCGCGGGCGGCGAGGCAGGCCTGCAGCGTCGCGGGTCACATGTCTCGAGACGGGGCAGCCGGCGAGTCAGCATTTACAACCCTATGGACGTGCATCAGGAGCAGGACAGCGACGCGGACGACGAGGGCGAGCGTGGCGCAGACGTGGACGCCGCCACGGAGGAGAGCGTACCGCCGTACACGCACGCGCAGCCACACCAACCGCAGCCGGTGCAGCTCCACCAACGGCATCCGTTCACGCACTCGGCATCGAGCCCGCAGATCATCACAGTCGCGCAGGTGGGTGTGCAGCAGGATACGCCGCCACCGCCGCAGCCGCCTCTCTCGTCGCCTGTGGCGAGCGCACCCCCTGCGCCGCCCGCCCCTACTGCTCCAGCACGCCCACCGTCGCCCTCGGGCAAACGAAGGACGTGGGGCTGGGAGGAATCGCGGCACGCACCGTTCACCCTTGGGGTGAACCCCGCCGGTGTACAGCGATCGCCAAACGCCCCTGCGGTGCGGACGAGTCTGCATATCGTTTCGACGGGGCCGGGGTCGACGGCGGTCGCCGTGGGCTCGGGTGGCATCGGACTGGGCTTGGCGGTTGCGCGGAATACGCGGCGGGTGTCGAATCTACATCCATACGTGAGTGGTTTTTCTCGCTGATTATTGGCGTATGTGTGCTGATGCGTGTGGTGTGGACAGGTCGTGAACTTCACGTCGCCGATTGGTGAGTGCTTTCGCGACATGGTTACGAAAGCGGTGCTGACGTACGTGCGTCCATGCAGACCTGGTCGATATCCCTCCCATGGACGAGCTCCCGCGGTCGTTGTGAACATATCCCTACCCGCATGCTGCACACAGCCCAGCCCTTGCGGACTGCTCTCCCCATCGTCGCATGCAGACGCCACACCCCTATGCGCAGCATGTCTGCACTGCATACGCCCACCCTACTATGCCCCGAGCGGATGCCCCTCCCGCGCGCGCCGTGCTGCGACCATCTGCAGCCTACACTCCACAGCTCAGTGCGCCCGCTGGCGGCAGGGTATCTCGTCCCGCGTACCTCCATGTGGCGTCTCTCGCACCCAAGTCCGCTGTGCCGCCTCACACCTACCCGCGCATTGCTTCTCCTATCGGCAGCCCGCTGCGCCGACCTAGAGTCCCCCACTCCGTTACGACTTCTTACGACCTTTCACGACTATTCGATACTCTTGTTGCGAGGCCCGTTCGCCCGCCTACCCGGATCATGGCGCCCTGCGCATGCGGCTGGGCATCACGCCACTCGCCCGCCCACCGCCCAGACATCTCCAGGCTCGCCGGGCGGGAGTGGCGGTGGTCCACCTTAGCCCCGCCGCGCACCTGGCCCCCCTCCCCTCGGCACTGAACCCACAGGCCCTCGTCACACGGCCCAGCGGCACACGCAACTATGCTTTTCTTCGTCCGTATATTCGCTTCGCTTTGTACCACCTGCTATCGGGTTCAGATTTGTCGGCGCGCGGACACGGATCCCGGATTCGTCTTCGCTTTTGTTTTCTTCCCCGTTTGTGTTTATGCGTGCAATGTTCCCCTTGGATACCTGGTTCGGGCGCGTGGGCCTGCGAGCTCGCGCGTCGGCGGCGTGTAGGATAGACGGACGCGGTAATGTACTCTACTGTACGAGTCCCAAAAAATGATGACGCTTTGTCGGAATGACGAGTGAGTGACGGTGTGTGCCCGAACGTGTTAGCGTACTGTTGTGGGCGGCATAATGACTTAAATGAGGAGAGATCCGGGAGGTTGGGGACATGATGGAGCGTCGAGGAACGCAAAAATGTGGCCAACGCCGGGATCGAACCGACGACCTTGGCGTTATTAGCACCACGCTCTAACCAACTGAGCTAGCCGGCCAATAAACTGAGTGTGCGTGCATGGGTCCCGGTCGCAAACCTCTTCAGCAGACAACTTCAAACGCAAAGTACAGTACATACTGAAAACCGCAAGTGAGATTGAGGAGACACGGTCTATCATGTTGAAGCGAAGAGGATAGCTAGAGGCGGGACGACGCCAGAGATCTAATGCGGGCATGTAACTTGCGCCACACCTTGCGCGGCCGAAAATCTGGACGTGGGACGTGCGCCACTCAAGGTCAGCATCGCGAAGGACTGCACGAGATACAGTTGTACTCACGCCGTCGCTTTTGCTTCGCGGGTGATTGGCTATTGACGGACGCGTCCGCGTTGCGTTTAGGCAGTTCGAGCGCAGAGGACGGTGGGCCCACAGCGTTCCTAGCTGCATACGCGCGAACGCGCGCATCCTGTATGATCCTGTCCCGAAATTATCAGCGCGCTGCCAGGAGAGGCGTGGACTTAGATTAGCTCACCTGACGATCTCGTCGCGTTCTTCGAGCAGCCCAGTTGGGTTCGGAATTTCTTCTTCCTTGAGTACAGACGCCATGTCCAGCCAGAGCTCGCAGAGTGGAAGAAGATCGAGGTCCTGGTTTGGTCCAGTGAAGATGTCCATCGCCATGATCCTGTCGACGCTGTCGAGATCGCTCTCTTCGCTGACAGTGCTGCGAGAGTCGAAGCCACCAGACAAAGATCGAGAGGACGTCCGAGAAGGCGGCATAGAAGAATGATTTTCGGGCGATAGGTGGTGGGGACCAACAGGGGCAGAGAGACCCGGTTCGGTGTCTAGCAGGGCGAGAGGGCGAGAGGATGGTTCTGCGGGAGGCGGCGAAGGTTCTTCCTGCACATCGGCATCGAGTAGAGATCCTTCCGGGCTCATCATGCGCAAGACATCCTCAAACTGTAGCTCGTCCCACCGCATGTATTCGCGAGGAGGGAGCGCGACCGCCTGGTTCTGGTCAAACTCTTCGGGTCGAGCGAGCACTCGGATCTCCATGTCCACTCCCGACCAGTGGTAGCAGTTCGTGTAGGGGAAGAGCTTGTCGGGACGAAGGGGATCGCGTCCAGTAGGATGCGCATTGTTCGGGTGGATGGGGATGCACATATCCGCGGCGATCCTTTTCGTCGCATCCTCTTCGCGCAGAGATGGCGCAATGACGTTGATGGTGTACCGATACCACGGCTTGTTTGGGAATGGGAGTTCTGGTTCCTGAGAGCAAGACTGGGTGAGATACATGTAATAAATATAGGAGAAAGTGAATTGGGACAAACATGGTTGAGGAAGACGACGTATGGGCGCGGTGTCATGGCACGAGCTGCGTCCATAGCTTCGGGGTCATCGAGTTTCTTCACCATCGCAATGGGATCCATGCGAATGATAGCATAGCATGGTGAATTAGGGCTAAAGAACAGTCTTGGAGAGGCCATGTCGCTGACGAAGGGAAGGACGAGGCTACCACGGCGAAGAGACCGATGTTGTCGGAGGCCTGAGTGCTACGGAAGCTGAGGCGTCGATTATGGTCAACCGGAGACAGAAATTGGGTTGCAGAAACGCAAATATACAAGGACTTATATACCGCAAGGAAACAAGTGAGCCATCAGCAGTTACCAGCTTCAGCGGTTGCCGGACTCGAAAGACAATAGCGCCTTGTCCGGGTTTCTGTTGCCATCTTTGCCTGCATCGATAACTATGTCCATCGTTGGCCATCGTGGCTATCGAACCACAGAAATGGTACTAGCATAACTGCAGATGCGCAAGCAATAGTGCCTCCCAAGCTGCGTTATACACAACTGAGGTGGTTCAGGTGATGGTGAAAGTTCTTTGTAGCGAGTCAGTGATGTCCGAGTCACTGACTCGCTGATGAAAGGTGGCACCTTGAGGTAGAGACATCTCACAAGGTCCGCGTCGCAGACTTGAGAGTGAAGCGTTCCATGGACTGGATTCTGTTTATGTGTGTATCAAGCGAATTTCGGGAGATGAGGGAGAGAAGGAAGGAGCGTCAATAGACGCCCGTGGTATCGACACTCTGAATCACTAGTTAGGCGCCGGCGTGCCCTCTCTTCCAATCCTTCCAATCACCCCCTCTGCGTCGCCGCCTCTGTTGCTTGAAAGTGCATCATGGACAAGGACACTTGTTTTTGGGACCCATGGAAAGTGTTCGTCTACGGTGAGATTCATTCTCTGTGCTATGGACTTCACCCGGTGCAGTGCACTTATCTGGTAAGATGTGAACCCTTCGACGCGATATCTACCAGACCTTTGGATGCGATTGCTCATGCTCCTGACAGGAGCGCACATAAGTGCGTAGCTTTCCAGAAAGCGTAGAATTGGGCTTGCTAGAGCAGACTTGATCACGTCTTCCATCGAGAGCGCGGAACGCAGGGTCGGCGTCGCCACGAGCATCCTCGTTCCGACAGTGGGCAGTTGCTCTTAAAGTTCTCCTTTCCGTGGGACAGGGAATCTGCTACGCCCAAGGATGTAGAGTTCAAGAATGTTCTCGGCCGACTTGTGTCGGCGACCTCCAGTATGCCTTGCGGCAAACTAGATGGCACAAAGCAACATCGCCACGTTTGTTCAAAACTCCGAGTGGCTCACATACTTGATGTGCGGGTATATAAGCAATCATCCAGCAGCCCTAAGTGTCGATCTCCTCCTCAGTCAGCGCATCCATTCACAACGCCAAGTTCCAACATGACCTCGTTCCCTCCCCCAGCCACATATGCCATAGTCGAGGTCGATCTAAAGAGTACCGTGGCAGCTCTCTACGATCCGATTGCGACTGCTGTCACTGCTGCCGTTCAAACAACTAAGTGCATCGTCTACCTGGATGCTGTACGTCCCTCACATGCCTACAGTCCGTAACAAGGCTAACGCGCTGATAGGTGCTATGCCCGCCGTCACGTGCGCGGGCAACAACTTTACGGTCAAGTATGCGGCACACCCAATCGGCCCTGGGATTCGGCCAGAAGACCCTGAACGTTGCATCACGCCCGACATGTGTGTGTCCATCTTCCCCAACACCTACCACCCCTCCGGCGACGGGGAGCCCGTGAAGCCCCACCCTCGGTCGTTCCCGTTCAATAACGGCTACCACTGGTTCGGCTCGGATTTGCTGCTCGATCTGCGCATCCGGAAAGACGACTGCACCTACGCCGCGGAGGAGTGCCTCGTGTCGCTGCCGGCTGACCAGCAGGTGAAGGTGGAGCGACTCCGGAGGCGCGACATGTGGAGGGAATTCGATACGCAACAGAGGAGGGACTGCGCATTGAACGCCGACAGTGCGTCTCCGCAGGGGGAGACGCCGTCACCGCCTACTACGCCTACACCTGAGTCTCATCAGGAGAATCCGCCGGCCCCTACTCCTTCGTTCCTGGCCTATTGCGACTTTGTGTACGGTATTCAACGTGGCTACCTTTCCAAAATCGAGAGATCCTCCTCCGACCAGAGCCTGTCCGATCAGTCTACCGAGGACACGCCCATGATAGACGTCTTCGACCTCGACTATAACGAGAGAGACAAGCTCCTGCCCATCGTCAAGATCTGGTCGGACGTGGGTGCACATTCCGCGGAGGGCGTCCCGGACCCGATGGACTTTATGGTGGAGCACTACTGGACCATGAGGTTACGTCGTTACTACTTGATTGTTTGTTGACATACACTGACGACGCGGCGCGTAGCATCGTGCAAGAGAGCAAGGTTGTGCCAAGACTATGGATGCGGCGGGACGCCGCGCGCCGGCCCCGTGTCTCGGCATTGCGAGAACTCCTTCAGAACGTGCATTGATCACGTTCATGGAGGGCGAGAAACGCAAGCGGTCGCAAGGCGAGCGATGTTCGTGTGCTGTGACGGAGTTCTTGTTGATCACAGCCCCCGCAGGTTTCTTAGCCCGACTGGGCTCCCTGCTTTGTCTTCGCGCGCAAAGCTGATCGCAACTTCTCCGCGGATGCGCAGCTTCATTTGTACGGGGTGTGTTGGAAGTACAGATACACGGTGTATATATTACTACTCAATGAAATACACTGCTCATACGCGGACTTGTGATATTGGAAACCTCGGAAGATAGACACCCTGCTCAAGGCTAGACGGGAAGAGGAGGATAACGCAGACGGGATGTGAATCTCATCATGAACGACCTTATACCGGCATTCATGTTGCGCCATATCTTACGCGGCCGGAAACCTGGAGATCGCACCAACACCCGAACTCGTTAGCCACGCGGACAACATTGTCGAATCTGCTACACTCACGATGTCGACGGATTTTGGGAGCCTGCAAGCCAATGGCCTGGGTGCCCGCGCCGCCTGCACGCGTTCCGCGAACAGAAGATGGTACATTTGCGTTCGATGCCGCATACGCGCGGACGCGAGCTTCCTGGATGATCCTACGCGCATATAAGTACGCCACCAATGCAAAAGGGTCGACGACGTACTTCACGATCTCGTCGCGTTCCTTCAAAAACCCGGCAGGGCTCGGGATGTCTTCCTCTTTGAGCTGCACGGCCATGTCCAACCAGAGCTCGCAGAGCGGAAGAAGATCGAGATCCGCGTTCGGACCAGTGAATATGTCCATCGCCATGATCTCGTCGACGCTGTTCATGTCGCTCTCTTCACTCATTACGCTACGAGAGGCGGAGCTGCCAAACGAAGATCGGGAGGACGCCGAGGTTACGGAGGGAGGCTTTCTAGCTGACGGGTCGGTGGCGCCAGCAGGCACCGGGGGTTCAGTTTCAGTCCTCTGGAGGGGTAGAGGTGGAGGCGGAGGCTCCGTCGAAAATGACAAAGAGCGCCTCGAGCGGAGCAGATCCTCGAACTGGTGACTAGCGAACCGCATTTGTTCGTCATAAGAAAGCTGAATCGCCTGGTCCTCGTTGAATAGCTCGGGCCGAGGGAGAACTCGGATCTCTATCTCCAGGGCGTTGCACCAATGGTAGCAGTTGGTGTAGGGAAAGGGCTTCTCGGGACGGAGGGGCTCGCGGCCCGCAGGATGCTTGTTGTTGGGATAGATGGGGGTGCACATGTCGGCGGTGATCCCTCTCGCGGCGTCCTCTTCGCATAGAGATGGTGCAATTACGTTGAGTTCGTACCGATACCATGGCTTGTTTGGGAAGGGAAGTTCTGGTTCCTGCAAGCAAGCCTTTATGAGAACAAAGTATAGGACGTGGGATGAGGTGAGTTGTCGAATCACATGGGTGAGGTAGACAACGTAGGACTGCGGCGCCATGGCACGAGCTGCTTTCAGAGCCTCGGGATCGTCCAGTTTCTTCACCATCGCTACGGGATCCATACGGATGACAGCATAGCAAGGAGCGTTGGGGCTGAAGAACAGCGACCTAGAAATCATGTTGTTGACGAAGGGAGTGACGGTACTGCTGACAGGATGTCCGAATTAGAGCCAGGCCCTTGTCAAACGACTAGATGTATTAGCCTAGAGGATCTGGAGCGCGAAGCGATAATCGAGTGAGTAGATGAACTGCAAGCAGTTCGGAAGAGCGTCAAGACGGCAGTGGCGACAATCGATCGATGGCGACACACTGGAGTGTAGCGACGCCAGCAGTGGCTCAAAGTCTTGTCCCGCGTGCTTATCTGTTACCGTGTTTGTCCTTGTTGAATTGGGTGGGCCCAACTGCGTTACCGTACCCTTGCGTACTGTGGTTACCTATCAGAAAAATACTGCGCATGCACCAGGGTCGCGGCTGGCAAAGCGTCCTTGCGGAAGGAAAACACCATGACCGTGATAGCGCATGCGGAGGCTCGTCTTGTTTGAATCTCGGTGTTAGCATCATCGAGGACGAAGTTACTAGCTTCCATGTACAGATAAATATGCGTCTCACATAGTACACTCCCGACAGGAGCTTGCAAAATCGCTCACTTACGACGCGCAGTCGCGGCCTCGAGAAGCGTCTCATTACGTACCGCGACACTACAATTCGCTGGGCAACGGTCGATACTCAGCTTCCAGTACCGCTTCCGGGAAAGGTAGCAACAAGCTTGTCGGGGTGCGCAAACGGCTTTCGATCGTTTTGCGAAAGAGTTCGCATGGAAGAGCATAGTTGTTCCGATGTTCCGATGTACGAGGGGCCCTCGCTGTACGAGCCAAAGCTTCAGGATATATCTATGATTATTCCGCTTTTTTATGCTGCGACATAACGATTGGGCTAAGGTGGGCTGAGCGTACCTTCGCGCAAAACACCGTCCGTCGACTCGGTGAAATAACTTGTCCCGGATGTCCGTGCCCAAAGATCAATCCGTCGTTGGACAGGACGATATGACAGAACAATCCTTGCGTTCAAGCGTGTTCGGCTTGAAAGTGATCGCTTTGAATGAGCGACTAGACGAGACGAGCTATTCACGAAGGCAACATGCATTTGGAGAGCAGACAAGAGATGCGAAGTGGTGAACGGAAGAAGAGCGCAAGCCATTTTTTTCCGTCAGCGTTTGGCGAACCGGGAAGAGGCGCCCGTGCACTGTTTCTTCGCTTTCCTCCTCCTCGTTCGTTGCTAGCTCTAGTGCATTCGACATCTTGCGGACGCTCTGACCCTACGGAAAACACCTCGCTGATATGGCTCCCTCACGCAAAGCTGCGGTGTCCGACCCGTCCTCCTCGAAACCGTCGACGAGCACTCCGCAGAAGAACCATTCAAAACGGCCCCAACACAAGAAGCACCCCGCTCCCCCCGAAGCCTCCAACGCGCTCCCGGGCGTCCAAAAGATCAAGGCTGCACTGCGCCAAACGCGCCGCCTCCTCGCGAAGGACAACCTCGCGGCGGACGTGCGCGTCGCGACCGAGCGGCGGCTGAAGTCGCTCGAGGGCGACCTCGAGAAGGCCGAGCAGGGGCGGCTCGAGCGCGCCATGGCCACGCGCTACCACAAGATCAAGTTCTTCGAGCGGCAGAAGGTGTCGCGCAAGATTCAACAGACGAAGCGCAAGCTCGCCGCGGCGACGGAGAAGGCAGAGCGGAAGAAGTGGGAGGCGCATCTCGCGGAGCTGCGCGTGGACCTCAGCTACATCGTGCACTACCCGAAGACGAAGAAGTACATCTCGCTGTTCCCCCCGGAGGTGCGGAACGCGAAGGAGGGCCAGAGTGTGGCGGACGCTGCGAGGGAGGCGAAGGAGAAGTCGGAGACGGACAGGCAGAGAGAGGAGATCCGGACGTGGATGCGGGAGCAGATGGACTCTGGTGTGTTGAGCTGGGAGCCGGAAGTCGAGTTGGAAAAGTCGGAGAGGAGGGCGGGGAGCGCATCCAAGGCCGCACCGACCATGGAAGTACAAGAGACCAAGAAGTCCAAAGCGAAGAAGAACGACCAAAAAGGTGCTTCGACTGCGAAGGGCGCGAAGGCTGGAGGCGTCGCAAACGATGATTTCTTTGGCGCCGACGACGGTGAAGACGAGGATTCGAGTAGTGAGGGCGGTGAATCTGACGGCGATATCGATATGGATGAGGACTAGTGCAGTAGTGCTCCGGTCTCGTCCTCAGGGGTTTCCAGGTGGGTCTTGTTATGCTGCATACACTCGCTGTTTCCGCTGACCGTGCTGCTATGGTTCAAGGGTTATAAAGAGCATCGCATTACTATGCTTAATCTCATGGGTTCCGCTCCTGCTCATCATCCAACCTTCGGCCCGCCGCTTTGCGTGCGCAGCCGAGTGATATTCACTCGACGTGGACGCAGCCTCATACCGAGGATCGCCTAAGGAATGTGAGTCCCTGGCGGGTCGCCACTAGGTTCACAAATGACGGAGCTCTGGTTCTTGAACCTTTGCCGCCAGCTTTAACTGCCTCCTGCTTTCACTGCTTCTTGTCTACTTGCACGGGTACACTACTCGTTTATTCCGGGAAGGTAGCTATGTTTGCATCCTTGTACGCTGGATGAGTACCTTCGCGGCTGGAAAATGGCCAGCGGACCGATATAGCCGGGGGCGTAGTACCGTGAGCGCTTCCCTCCCCGCTCAGTCGTCGGTGTTCTCACAATGATCTCATCCACACACAGTTCCAGGCTTTTCCTTTCACAGCGGGTCACCGACAATACCCTCGTGGTCATCCGACCCAAGGCACAGTTCGCGAAGTGTTCGCGATCGCTGGCTCCTGGGTCAGCGGTCATCGCGGCGCGCCCTCTCCCCACGCGGGCCGCCGGCCCGTCGTCACCAGAGGGTCTCCAGCAGTGAGCTCATCGCGGGACCTCGGAAGAGCGTACGGAGAACTCTGGGTATAAAACCGGACTGCGTCGTCGCTATCGCTTCTCTCATCTCGCCCCTCATCTTACCCCTTTCTCGCCCTCGCCCTCCCTCAAACGCGCACAAGGCGAACAATATGTCGTTCGGAAAGACGCTGGCACTCTCGACGGGCGCGACGATCCCGCAGATCGGACTGGGCACCTGGCTGTCGAAGCCGAACGAGGTTGAGCGTGCTGTGTGTCTTCTAGTAATTCATCCTACAAAAACAAGCTAAACTGACGTCGGTGATGCGATCGTTTGCGTAGGTCGAGCATGCCATCCGTTCGGGTTACCGACACATTGACTGCGCGATGGTCTACGGAAACCAGGACGAGGTATGCTTTCCCTCTGCACGATGCACACTCCCCTTTGGTGCTGACGGTCTACGCGTTCGCAGGTCGGTCGTGCGCTGAAGAAGGTCATCCCGTCCGTCGTGAAGCGCGAGGAGCTCTTCATCACGTCGAAGCTGTGGAACACGTCGCACCGCCCGGAGGAAGTGGAGAAGGAGCTCGACGAGACGCTCAAGCAGCTCCAGCTCGAGTACCTCGACCTCTATCGTGCGTTTCTCCACTTCTCCCCTCCCGAAGAACTGTCACTGAGGCGTTACGCGCTGCAGTGGTGCACTGGCCCGTCGCGTTCCCCCCTGGGCTCAACAAGGGCTTTGAGCCGGAGGACCCGAACAGGCCCGGATGGGTCATCCTCGATACCGAGGTGACCTTGGTGGATACGTGGAAGGCCATGATCGCGCTCCAGAACACGGGCAAGGTGTGCACTGCTTTTGACTTGGCATCGTGCTTGCGCTGAGCTGAGTGAAACGTGTATAGGTGAAGGCGATCGGTGTCTCGAACTTCTCGATCGACCACATCAAGGGCATCGCTGAGGCGACGGGCGTTTGGCCGGTAAGTCCTCGCATTTGCCCAGTGCCACGAAACTCGACGTAACGTACGTGTCGGAAGGTTGCCAACCAGATCGAAGCACACCCTCTGCTGCTCCAGGACGACCTCGTGCAATTCAGCAAGGAGCACAACATTCACATCACCGCATACAGCCCGCTCGGGAACAACAGTAAGCTGCGCTCACCAGTTGTCTAGTAATCCATACTCACGGTTCTTCAGTGGCGGGCCACAAAAAGCTCACGGAATTCCCCGAGGTAGAGGAGATCGCGAAGAAGCTGAACGCGACGCCCGCGCAGGTCCTCATCGCATGGGGCGTCAAGCGCGGCTACTCCGTCATCCCGAAGAGTGTCACCCCAGGTACGCTTCGCTGCCTCACGTATTCCGTAGAGCGAAGCTGACAAAGTATACGCGCAGAACGTATCGAGTCGAACTTCCAGCAGGTCGAGCTGCCGGACGAGGACTTTGAGACGCTGACGAACCTCGGGCGCAAGACGCCGAAGCGGTTCAACGTGAAGACGACGTACCCTGTCTTCTGGGACATCAACATCTTCAACGACGATGCGGAGAAGACCGCGACGAACCAGATCAAGATCGCATGAGAGCCAGGATCTACTGGAAAGTGGATTTGTAGTGTACGGTACTTATCTGTATTCATATCGAATGTTGAGCTATGCCATGGGACGGCATGCATACCTTCCGTTGTCGCCATCGTGAGCAGGTCGCTCGTTGAGTTGAAGGGGTTGTCAGTACTTTGTCGAGGGCGCTATGGGACAGGCACATGAATATGTTCACGCCTGCGGTGAAGAGCGGGCCTCGCGGTCCGTATGGTCGGCCCGTATCACCCGAACCTATCCGAAATTGACGGGTCCGTCGGCGTCTAAATATTGCCCACTCTTTCTGCTAGACGATATTGTCGCTTTCGCTCGCTCAAAATCCTGCAGCCAGGCTCACTCGTCGTACCCTAGTAAATCTGAACTACTCTCTGCATCACCTACTGCCTGCAAGATGAACATGGGAAGCCTCGTGGACTATCTCGAGATCGGCTGTGAATGCTGTGAATTCCGATACAACCTCTGGCTCATCGCGGGCGAGCCGCCTCCGCCTCAAATTCGCAACAGCGATCCAAAGGGCGACCTCCACAAGGAGTTGATGCAATGCCAGTTCTGCTTCAAGTCGCGGCGCGAAGGTGTCACGTTCTTCCGCTGCGGAGGATGTCAGATCGAGATATACTGTGTGAGCGCTGCCGCCCTGCGGTTCCAGACCAGTGTGTATGCTTATGTTGGACGGACAGAGCAAAGAATGCCAGAAGAAGGCATGGAGCAGGCACAAGCAGAAGTGCGCCATCAACCGCAAGTACCAGCCCGCAGGCGGCGGCGAGCCCAAGCCGATGAAGGACCTCCGCGCGTTCACGTCCAAGCACCGCCCGTCGATATCCAGCGCCGCGCAGGCCGCGCTCGGAGTCGCGAAGAACCCCCAGCGCGCGCAGGAGTATGTATTCGCCATCTTCCTCCGTCCGCGCTCGAACCCGACGCGGACGGAGACGGCGTTCTGGGCGCTGGGCGCGGCTGTCGTGCCGTTCAGCGCGTTTCCCCCGGACCAGATCGCGGAGATGAAGGGGCAGCTGAAGTCTGCGACGGACCTGAACGTCGCGAACGGCTCGCTGGGCGCGATGGAGGTCGTGCTGATGTGCATCGACCCGAACGTGGTGAACGTGGTGATGATGGGCTTTTCGGACGGGCCGTCGCCAGTGGAGGACCCGGGGGCTAAATGGAAGCACTGGCTTCTGCATCGGCTGAACGAGGGGATGGTGTGCTAGGAGAAGAGGGCTTTTCTACAATGTGTGAGTGCTCGTGTCGCTTGTGTCGCGCCCGTGCTCACATGCCACGCTTGACGAACAGAGCATATATCCACATATGTATCACTACGAGACAACCCGGCATTTGGTTTGTGAGCGAAACGAAAGAATGGTGCGTTCTCCTCCAGGTGGGTCTTGGAGAATGTTGTTCGAAGCACCGCGGACGTCAGATCCAGCGATATCCACGCTATTTGAGTACACTAGCGCCGTACAGCCTCCAGCTGCTTCTTCGACCAATCGCACAGCAAGGTGTAGGCGGGGTTAAAACTCTCGTGCTCTTAGTGGAACAAGGGTCTAATGGGACGATGATGGGTCGGGAGTCGGAAGATAAAACTTAATATAGCTACGTTCTGTTCTCTCTTTTCTCTCACTCACCCCGTCACCTTCTCAGCCGATCATCTTCGCTTTGACATCTGGGGTCCACGACGCGACATGTCGGACGGCTCAAGCTACGCTCAGGTCATTCTTTCGGAGTCTGCCATACTGTACGTGAATTGTTTTTCTGCGATGTTGTATCACCCTCGTCAGGCGAACCTCACTCGTTTTATCTCGCAGACTGACAGAGAACTACTGCATCGTAGCGTCGTCTGGTATGCCTTCTTGCGTCAGTCATATATGAGATTTCTAAGGGGTGCTCGGGGTGCGGTAGTGTTGCTGTGGTTTGACTACGTACTCACATTCACAGACGAATATCGTCGCATATGGAGGCGCAAATTCACCGGGGCTACGCTGATATTTCTGCTGATGCGTTACTCTGCGTTGGTCGAACGAGTTTTCTTCGTGCTCGAAATCATGGTGTGGAAATCGAACAATCAGGTTAGTCTGGTTCTTATGGTTGTTTGTGAAGTGTATGCTGATCTCATCGTCACGCCAGGAGTACGGTAATTGAGGTTCGAACGGTTGAGGCGTACTCATCCACCTCATAGGTGTGGTGGTATCACACATACGGATGACAATCTGCTCTTCGTCAACTACTTGGCGATTGCAGGTACGTTTGTTTGAAGTACTCTACTCACCATCAACGCTCATGTATATCTACCAAGCTTTCACAGTGTTGCGGATATACAGTATCTGGGGAAGGGATTGGAAATTGCTTTTGTTGTGCCCGTCTGCTTCACTGGCGCCATTGCTCTTGCGGTATGTCACAGTGCATGATAGGTTCAACGCAGTCTTCGAGGCTCACGGCATTATCAGTACGAGAACGCCCAATATGTTCCAGTACAAGGCGGCCCTCCCTACGGGTGCCTCGAATTATCCTACATTTCAGATATGGTTTTTTCTAGGTGAGCAACATCTATATCTGCCTTCAAACTAACGTAACACGTCGATTCCTTCGTGTCAACGTAGGCGTACGTGTATTCCTTCCCGCCTCAAATTTATTCACAACGAGAGCCATGTACTGCAGTGCGCACCACGGCACAAGCTGCTTCGATAGCCGCAGCAAGCGTTGTAACCTTGTTGACGTGGATCAAGACATTCGCCATCGTGCGACACTCCTGGAAGGCTGGCGTCCCGACACCTTTGGCAACTATCCTTTTGCGTGACGGTGCGTATTGCCGTTTTCGATTAATGGAGGCCTCTACTGAGGCCAGTGCACTTCGGTCTACCAGGCACAGTCTACTTCTTGTACGTCCCCACGGGCTTTACATGTATTGTGATGCGTTTGCTAACGATGTATGTCAAGGCTTATTCTCGCTTTCCAGATAATACAGCTGGGTACATCGGTGGTGCGTCTGCTGCTTTTCGAAACTGGCTTCTGACGGTTACTAATTCATGTTGCGATTGACAGGGTGGATCCGTTTCCGGCCTTTGCTGTGTGGCTGACCCCCTCACTAGTTCGGACACAACATGCTCTCAGAATGGCCGTACTTCAACCAGGTGTACGTAAACTTCTTACCCCATATGCGGCTCCACATACTAATCATGACGTTACTCTGTGCACAGACTCCTTGTGATTGTCCACTCGCGCTTCATGCTTGGTCTGCGTGGGCTCTATTTTGCGGAGGGCGGTACAGCGGAGGGCGAGCCAGCGTCCCGTTGGTCCGGCATCAACTTCCGAGGCATCTCCTCCACCGTAGTCGGCAACCTCGGCGCGACGCTCGATCTGGCACCGGCGCACTCAGGCCACAGCCCGCGGGACTCGTCGCAGGACGCTATGGATCGCGAAATCGAATCGGAGTGGGCAGATGAGGTCCCGCAGTACTGCGATGACCCGTTCACAACTGGTATGAAGGAACCCGACGTCGGCCAGGAGGCAACGCAGGACTCGGAGACGATACAGGTCAGCCTGGGGAGTTCATCTCACGTAAACTCGTCTAACACCGGCTGTTCGCAGACGGAGCTTCTGGATGGAGAGCGGTGTCCGGTGTAGCCTCCCTACCAGAGTCAACCGAAGGCCAAAGCGCTTACTTACTGTGCTGCATGTATGACGATTCAACGTAGCCTCCATCCGTCGTGCGTTCCTCAGTGCCGCGCTCTCTGGTTCTGATTCCGCCTGTGTTTGACATTCTCGACCCGCCACTGATAAGAAGAGACAGCTCACCTAAGGTTCCAGTTGCGAAGTTGAGGTGCCACCATACGGACTGCTCCGAGCGAACGCTCGACCTCAAACCCTCCGCTCTTCCTTGACTACCTTCCCTCATCAAGAACCATACTACGCTCATTTTCAGCCCGCGTCCGACCTGGTACGCCGGATGGCCAGCAACTTCGCCGATTCAGTCGCCACGGCCCACCGCGCAGAGAGCAAGACGTACCTCGTGTACATTTGCGCCGTAGGTCTCCTCTCCTCGACCCCGCTCCTACCCTCAGGCTCTCGTACTTACGTAGAGGGTGCACAGGTGTCGGAGCTGCCCTATCCCGGTAAACTATTGTGCTTATACATCATCACCGCGCCGCGAGACCCGGACCCCGCGCGCGGCCTCGTTTCGGAGTCATGCATCCTCGTCCACTCGTGTACCCTTACGCTGCCAGCGCGCGCATACGGCACCACGGTCGCCGCTCGGACACTGCTACCACTTCCAATAACTGGGGATAGTGATGGACGTCCGGGCAATGCGTAGGGCTACTGCAGTGAGACGCTCGCCGCGCGGGATGCCGCGAAGCCGGCGTCGAATGCTGTTGGGAACGTTTTGGGGTGCGGCTGCCATGGCGTCGGGATGTGAGGCCGGCTGCAAACTTTGAAGCCATAGGCCCGACTTCGACGAACCGGTAGCGGAGTAAGTGTCCCTAGCCACTCATACGCGTAGCCACTCATGAGCAAATGTCCGTAGGAGATCTCCCTGCCGATGTTCTGGTGGTATCCCGTCGACGCGGAGATTCAGACTCACTCTGCGGCTCTCACGGCCTCGTGGTTTTCCCAAACGACAACGTCGCGGAAACCACGCGCACGAGCCTCCGACTGAGACCTCGCGCTCCTTCCGCTCTGCGACTTTTGGCTGGATCTCACCGCGCACCTCAACTTGAAGGAGGAGTACATCCCGTACCGACAGCACGTTGCTCGTCCCGCAATTCCGGACTGGTGCATATGCTCATGTTGGATGGGCAGAGCGAAAAGCGCCGGAAGAAGGCGTGGAGTAGGCACAAGCAAAAGTACGCCATCAACAGCAACTGCTAGCCCGCAATTGACGGCGAGCCCAAGCCGATGAAGGACCTCCGCACGTTCGCTCCTAAACACCGTTAGTCAATATCCCGCGCCGCACAGGCCGCGCTCGGGGTCGCGAAGAATCCCTAGCGCGTCTAGGAGTACGTATTTGCCATCTTCTTCCATGCACTCTTGCCCCGGCGTAGACGGACACGGCATTCTGGGCGCCGCTGTCCTTCTCTTCGGCGCATTTCCCCCGGACCGGGTCGCGGGGGCTGAGAGGCAGCTGAAGTCTGCGACGGACCTGAACATCGCGAACGGCTCGCTGGGCGCGATGGAGGTCGCCCTGAAGTGCATTAAATCGATGAATATGGTAATGCTAGGCTTCTCGGATGGGCCATCGCCGGTAGAGGATCCGGGGCCGAAGTGGAAGCACTGGCTTCTTCGTCGGTTCAACGTGGGGATGGTATGCCAACGGCGGCAAAAGTGACTTCAACGATGTGTGAGTAAGCGCCGTTCGTGGTCTGCCTATACTGACATGGCGCGTTGGACGAACAGAGCATATATCCACACATGTATCACTATGCGCCGCAGAATTCACCGTCGGCGCGTTGAATCTGGGTCCAGCAAACGGAGCGTGGAACGAAAGAAGGGTGTGCGCTTCCCCTCCAGATCTCGTGCGCATGTATCACCCCCGTCTCCGTGCTTCTTGCTATCCCTCGCGGATCTGGCAGAGAAAATGCGATGAAGGATAACGAGCAGTACCACTTCCTCCCTGCAATTAGCCCTCGATTATCTGATACAAAGACTCTCGTTTACGGAGGCTCGCGGCGATAACTACAATATCTGCTGGATCTTCAAGAGCCCGACGCCTGACGGGAAAGGACGAGGGATGATGGATTGCGCCTGCAGCCCCTGCTGAAGTTAAGCCCTATCCTACGGTATGCTTTCATGCTTCCACAGTGACCAGGCGTCGGCGAACTCGGAGAACGTTAACAGAGGCTCCGTAGACGTCGTCAGCGCTTCAATAGCAGCTATCGGCGTTTCCCCGAAGGCTATAGTATTTCCGTATACTTATTCGTCTCCACCAACCCCCAGCTGCTTCTCCGGCGCCGGGCGAAGTTCTAGCCCCAAACCTTGCACCGCGCTCATGTCTGCCAGGTGTCAACGGGTTCAGAAATCCCGGTGATTATGACAGCCTTGCGCTCAGTAGGACAGCTAATGCGAAGGAAGAGAGCATGGTCAGCCATGGCTCACTTCAAAAGCCAAGCGTAAAAAGGCGAGTCAGATATTGCAATACACCCCGTCCACGCACGCACTCCCTCCTTCGCACAGACGACCACTGCTTCCTTTTGCGTTTGAAGACTTCATCGTGCGATATGTCGGACGATCAGACCCTTGCTCAGGAAATTGTTGAGCAGTTCCCAATTCTGTATGTGGATAGTTCATCAGGCTTCGTGCTAGTCTGATCAAGCGAATCTGACGCATCTGTTCCCGCAGGCTGATAGAGAACTACTGCATTGTAGCCACTTCTGGTATGCCTTTCTTGTGTTGTTGTGGGTGGAAATCTCACTCAGAACGCGGGGTGTTGTAGCGCTGTTGTGGTTCGATTATGTGTTGACGTTCCCTAGTGAATACCGTCGCATATGGAGACGAAAGTTCACTGGGGGTACGGTGCTATTTGTGCTCATGCGATACGCGACTTTGATCAATAGCGTCTACGACGTGCTTGAAGTCTTGGTGTGGAATTTCAGTGACCGGGTTAGTTCAGTCCTTGACGCTTGCTGTAGTGGATACTGATCTCTTCACTATCGCAACAGGAGTACGACATTTTACGCGTGGGCAAATATGACATACTCACACAGCTGATAGGTGTGGCGTGATCACGCACATGGACGATGCTCTAACTGTTGTTAGTAACTTGGCTATTGCAAGTGAGTCCATCGAAATCGCTACGCCAACTACCGAAATTAACATTGATTTGGATCATCTATCAAAGCATTCACAATATTACGAGTATACAGTATCTGGGGAATGGATTGGAAGCCCCTCGTACTTGCTGTACCCATCAGTTTCTACAGCGCTCTTGCTCTTGCGGTACGTTACGGTGCATGAGAGGTTCAACTCGGCGCTTGAAGCTCATGGCACTATTAGTACGAGAACGCACACAATACCCCAGTACAAGCCGGGCCTCCCTTCGGGTGCCTCGAACTCTCCGATATTCCATATCCTATTGCGTCTAGGTGAGTAATATCTGGTACTGCGAGTCTATGGATTCGAACTCACGTAACACATTATTTCCTCTGCTTTAACATAGGCGTACGTGCAATCCTTTCCACCCTAAGATTAGTCAAAACGAAAACTTTGTGTTACAGTGTCCACCACGACAAAAGTTGCATCGATAGTCGCAGCAAGCGTCGTCACCTTGTTGACGTGGATCAAGACGTTCACCATCGTTAGAGACACTTGGAAGGCAGGCTTCTCGACTCCTTTGGCCATGTTTCTCCTACGTGACGGTGAGTGATACCATATCAGCACTATAGAGCTTCTTGCTGAGTTTGCGACATAATGGCTTACCAGGCACAGTGTATTTTCTGTACGTTCGCATTCGCACTACGTTTATATTGTGTGCCAATGCCATCGTAAAGGTTTCTCGTAACTTGTCAGCTGCCTCCTTTACTCGCCAACGCGGTGCGTTTTTACTTTTACTTTATAGAATTTCTGGCTGCTGCTAATTGACGTCGCGACGACAGCTTTCCATTGTATGATCGTATTCTGATTAAGTGTACGTCTTTCCACTACCTTTGTTTGACGTCGAACGCTCACACTGACGTGGCGCCCGATCCAGGCTCGCCGTGATTGTTCATGCGCGCTCCGTTACCTCACCCTTAGTACGACGATATCGCGCTCGTGATATGGCCGTATTTTGGTCAGGTGTACGTCGTTCCTGTGACCCGCATGCGGCTCGCGCTAACGCGACACCATACTCAGGCTCATCGTGATCATCCATTCGCGCTTCATGCTCGACCTGCGCGGGCTCTACTTCGCCGACAGCGGCGGCGATGAAGAGGGCGAGCCGCCGTCCCACTGGTCCGGCATCAACTTCCGAGGCGTCTCCTCCGCCGTAGTCGGCAACCTCGGCGCGACACTCGACCTTCCAGCGGGCTCAGACTTGTACCCCGAAGATGAGGCGGCACACATGACTCCGCATGATTCTATGCTCCGCGAGATCGAGGCGGAATGGGCGGACGAGGTGCCTGAGTACTGCGATGACCCGTTTACAACGGGTATGAAGAGCGTACAGAGGTCCGACGTCGTCCAGGCGGCGGCACCGGGAAGCACGATACAGGTCAGTCAAGGGCTCGAGGCGTTGACAGACATCGAGATATATCCATCTGACACGAACGGTTCGCAGATAGAAAGTGCAGTGTAGGAGCTGTATTCCGTACAGTTCCTATATTATTGAGGCGAAAACGCCTACTCGTTATACGATGATCAAACAGCGTCTCGACCGTCAACGCCCGTGCGTGTCGTTCTCAGCTGCCCGCCTCAAAGAAGAAGCTTCGGACGTGCCGTGTGTGTCGCAGCGGGGGCGCGTGTGGCTGTGGTCCCGGTGCTGATCGTTGGGGAGACGCTGACGTTTGCGGGGCAGGATCGTGCAGGACGCTCACGCGTGCGGGAATACGCCCCTCGCATGCACAACCCGCGGGGAAACCAGCGCCAGGATTGGCCTGACGAGGTGACGCACCGAGGATGCGTTTACGGTGCTCCTGCGCTGACAGCTAACTTCGTGCCAATACTTGCGTAATAAGGGCACTCCGCATGGGTACCACAGAGCTTCCGCCGACGTGCCAATGGCAGACGATCCGTCCTGCCTGCCCCGCACTCGGTCTTTTGGCTGTTTTCTGCGAGTCGCGTGTACTATGACCACGCGCGGCGTCGAGGGGAAAGGACATTCGCTTCGGTCAGACGACTGTCTCATTAGCATGCGTCCTACTAGGTTTATGCATCGAGACGGGTGCGATGTGGATGTGGAGATACTTAGCTCGCATAGGCCTCGGGGTCAGCGCCTCAAGATAGGAGCTCCGAGTTGTGGTTGGGCGCGAAGGCGCACTTCGAGTTGAAGGGAGAATATCACGAGCCCCGAGCCCCAAGCCTCGTCAAACTGTGCGAGAGGGGGAGAAAGATTATGAAAACATAAATCCAAGAACATAACAATTTGGGAAGACGATGACGATAATGCTTGACGGGAAGAAGGAGATTGAGACGAACGCGGGCGTGCAAAGTTGCACCACACAACAGCGGCCGTTGCAGATGTTGGTACGCGGGTAGAAGTGTTGAGAACAACTTGTGCGATTGATACACGCGCAAAGAATTGTAGAAGGCATGGATAGAATTCATAACATTGGACACATGAAAATTGAAACGGACATGATGAAAGATAAGGGTACAAGGATGCATCTACACTTGAGCTAGGAACTCCGTGTGCACTCAAGCCGGAGTCTCGATCGCGCGCTTGTTGTTCCTGTTGACGGTAGTGACACCCGCCGTGCTAGTGCGCGTAATGGTCTTCGTGCCCGTCTCCGTCTCGAAGCTCGTCACGGTGACCTCGCGCGTCGCAGGCACAGTGGTGGTCGTGACCGAGGTGCTCGTGCGCGTGATCGTGCTCGTGGTCGTGTCCGTCGCGGTCGCGCGCGCGGTGCTCGTGAGGGTGTTCGTCGCGGTCGCGGTGCTCGTACCCGTCGAGGTCGACGTCTGGGTCAGCGTCGCGGGCGCGGTCGTTGAGGTCGTGGTCGTGGTGGTGACCGTAATCAGTGCACGGGCGGCGAGCGGGCCCGGGGCGTGCGGGTGGCGCGCCTCGCGGCGCCGGGCGGGCGCGACGGTCGTGGTCGCATACTCGGTTGCGGTGTAGGTGAAGGTAGGCGCGACAGTCTTGGTGACGGTCACGCTGGTGGGGCAGGCGTCGGTGATGCCGGAGGAGACGTAACCCGGGTTAACGGGGTAGCCGGAGTACTCGGTGCCTTCATACCCTGCGGAGGGATCAGTGTATGCATAAGGACAGAGGTTGGGGGAAGCTTACCCTGGGCCTGGATGCCGACGCACAGGGCGACGAAGGCAGCGACGAGTGCGAGCTTGGTAAAAGGCATGGTGTGAAGGGCGGGTGATAGAGGATGGAAGAGCTGGCGGGTAGTAGCGGCGGAATACTGGAGGGATCAATGGAACGACCCAGCTTATATACGACCCGCGCACGGTACACCCGCACACGCCCGCTCAGACAGCACCAAGGCTCGGTGTAAGCCGCGGCACACTCTGACACGCACATACACTCATCCGCAAGTGCCGCGCCGTCAGTGAGCCTCAGAGACGCCTCCAAGCACAAGCAGCACCCGCATCATACCCGGCAAGGGCCGCCGCCCGTCTCGCCCGTCGATCTCTCCCGCGCCCAGCCGTCAGCCCTTCCGCCGGACGCCGCCACGCCCCGATGCGCATGCCGCCAGGCTCAAGCGGACGCAAACGCGTCATGCGACCGCATCCGTCCGCGGGCGGGAGTAAGAAGCATGCCGTCAGTGCAGATCAGGGATGCCCACCCACTCAGCTCGCTATCTCTGCCCTGGAGCTGCATAGCATCGAGCGGAAGTGATCGTGGCACTTGTGGTGGGCGGAAAGGTCCTCAGGGCTGTGCTGTACCAAATTGCGGTCCCGTCGGCATCACGACGGGAGTCCTCCCCCTCTGGATGGAAAAGACTCACTGGTGCCGCCGGCGCGCCATGAGCAAGGAGTGGGCGGGTTGATTTAGAAGCAGGCGGGTCCGTTTTAGAAGCACGCGGCTTGAGAAGCACCCGCGGTTGGATTTCGAAACGGGCGGGTTACGAGGCTCGCGGGACCAATTGACGACTCATCAGGCTTTGGCGAATACGCCCGGTCCAAATCGAAATACACCATCGTTCGGTATGAGCCTGTATGCCGCTTGGTGTGGACCCGCCGTCTGGCAGAACCGTTCAAACATACCGACACAGCCTGCTTTACCTGATACTTGCGCACTATGCTACACTTGCGTCGCAGAAGACAGCTCTGGGCGTATGTCTGAGCGAACAGCGCTAGCCGGAGAACAGCGTCCAACCGCACCTGGTTTCCTGGCAGAACTTAGCGCCCTTCCAGGCCAGGTTCCGCACTTTGTGGGGTCCACAGCCCACGGCGGATCCAAAGCCGCTGCTAGCTAGCGCGCCAACGTGTGTAGATCCCAGGGGCGCCCATGCACAGCCATTGGCTGTAGGATCGGGGCGGCCGATGTGGATGCGCGGATGCAGTGGGATCGGGGTGCGGCCTGCGCGGGGCCCAGGCGGGTACGCGGTCATACGCGGATCCCGCCTGTCTGCGGGCTTACTGTAACGGGCGATCAGAGCCTGTGGTCGGGGCGTGCGGTGACGCGCGTGCGGCAGTCGGATGGAGGTGGAGGTGGGTGTGTCTTGTGGATGGTGGAAGCGTGCGGGACTTGGAGATTCGGAGATGGCGGGTACGGCGCGGGCGGAGAGTGTATAAGAGCTGTGCCGCGGGTCTGGAGAAAGTCAGCAAACAGTCCCTCATCCCGCACTTCACCCATCGTCCAACCAGCACCAGCACTTCAACGATGATGATGAGCATCAAGTTCGCCTCCCTTCTCGCCGTTGCGCTCGCTGCCTGCTCGGGCGTCACCGCCGACAGTAAGCTCTCGACCATCTCTCCTCCCTCCGCGCTTGAGCTGACACTCTACCCCCCTCAGCTTGCCCCGAGCTTACCACGCGCACCATCACGACGTACATCCCGACGTTCTCGGTCGCCACCACCACGCTCACGCTCACGCGCACCGCGCTCGCCAAGCGCCAGGCTGACGAGATCACCACCACGGACCTTGAGACGGAGACGCTTACCTCGCTCTTCACGACCACCACCACGACGGTCGCGACCGTGCCCGCGACCGTGACTAACACGGTGACGAGCACGCAGACGGACACCGCGACGAGCACGAGCACACGTACGGCGAGCGTCCGCACGACGACAACCGCTCCGGCGACGAGCACTCGCTCCATCACTAGCACGAGCACGGAGACGGACACTGTGCCGGGGACGCGCACTGTGACGAGCACGACGACGCAGTTCGAGACGGTCACGGTCCCGACGGCTACATTCGACCCGCGCACCACTGCGACCCGCCAGCGTGGCTGAGTGTGTGCGCGTTGAGTGCATTTTGTAAAGGGGGCGCAGAACAGCTTGATTTGTTTCATTGTATCATTACCGCACCTTGTATTATGCCCGTCTGCTCATGACTGCTTTCACTCCGGCCAATTTATATCTTGATCTTTCCGTATGGATGGTGGTGATATGCTCCGCTCTTGCCCTGCACGCCTCTCGCTTCCTTCCTATCATCATCTATTCAGCTTGCTAGTTAGGCGAGCGGGAGGCCGTTGGATGTCTCTGCTCGTGTGGCAAAGGCAAAGGAGGAGGAGGAACGGTCTCTCTCTCTCTCTCTCTCCGCAGCAAGAGGTGCAAGAGTGTAAGGCAATGCTCGGCCTTTGCCGGCATTGATTAGGCACCCGGTCCGCGTAGGCGCCTGTGTTGCTCTCTTCAATTCGCACCACGACGACACCCTCAATCAGGCCACAGCGTGCTGGTTCACGTTCAATACTCGGTGCGATCGAGGCTCGCGGAATGCAAGTAAGTTGAGCTGGGACGTGCGAACCAGAACTCATGGGTCGCACTTGGTAGGGATTGGTGACCTCGTGGGACGCGGGGCTACTAGCACGGTGAGGGGTTTTGTAGAACGTGTTAACTCTGGTACGCCCTTCTTTCTATTTCTCTCCTGCGCTGCGTCTTTTCTTCTAGGTTGTGCACGAATCCTGGATAACCTGTCGTTCTGGATTCATGCTCTTGGCGCACGTCTCCCCGGCAGGTTTACGTCATCTGCCTGCGGTCCACCCTACGTTAGGCGTCAGGTCTCCGCCAATCAACGCTCTGCATCGCGCCTACGGACAACCTACTGCAAATCATCTGTCTCTGGCTCTCTCGTTCTGCGTCCGTCTCAAGTGGGTCCAACCCCTGCTGTGAGGCACACTCTGGAGCCGTCTGCGATACTGAGCTTCAAGTCTCAAAAGGTGCGCATGATGTGTGCAAAGGCGGCCCACTCGGCATGGCGTACTGTTTCTGACATACCCTATGCATTGCATCTTGATACCCTACCCGCTATCCTGCAGAACGCGCACCGCGACCAGGTGACGCAAGTCGTTCACACGCATGCGCTCTTGTTCGATCGCGCGAGCTGCGACTGCACGCTACTACGCGTAGCGCGCAAGCTTCTACGAAAACGCGTCGCCTTTTCTTCCGGAACATGTTTGGCAGAAGAGAAGCTATTCATGTCGATGCAGCTCGCAGCGCGGACAATGTCGCGGTCGCGGCGCGAGCCAATCCACGACCTGCACAGCTGAGCCTCTCATCCGCGCCCCGACTATTGCTGCATTGGCGCACGTCAGCCCTCTGCAGCCCTAGTGTGGTCGTGGGACACTCGTCTTGAATGAATAGGCCGGGGACGGGGAGCTCACGACGTGGCTCATCGTCCCCGTAGACCCGAGTTCATCATGCATGCCTACCATTTCATCCGCAGTTTTTCACCGGCCAGATAGCAGAAAGTTGTACGGCGAGTATTGTAGCGCGTGCGATATAGGCGTGTAGCCTGGGTGCGCACGTTCTCGCTCTGGGCGAGTGTTCGCATTAGCGGAAAATGGTAAGATTCGTCTGGGCGTAGACGAGATGTGTATATCAGACGGTTGGAGACCAAGGGGTAGAGTATAGGTAAGGAGGTGACGTTCGGTAGTAGGTGATGGTGTCGGAATCATGACATACTCGATGTCGTCAGGAGGCATCAAAGGTCAAGCGCTTCGTCGTGTACCTAGCAAGGTTGGGACAGGAGTTAGGCGAAGCCTGAGACACCTCTGACACACTCACGTACCCAGATGAAACCATTTGAATGCCATACTTCCGCTACTATCATCGAGAATGGGACACCAGCTTGACCGACACGCTCACTCAGACGCTCGGCGGTTTGAGACAATGAAAGTGGATAATTAGGAGTAGTGATTGTAACAAGAAGAACACGGAAGAGCGAACATCTAACCCAGAAGAAAGACGAACGATTATCGAAAGGCGAGGTAGCGAGGTCAAAAGAAAGAGTGACGAGTAGAAGCCGGGAAGGGTGCTGTTAGGGGGGAAGGGTGCTGTTAGGGCGAACTTTGGCGAGGTCGCGCACTATGGCGCGTACATAGAAGAGGGATGCGGGATGGATAGCTGCGAAAATCATGTCGTGCGAGTACGGGTCAGCGAGGAAGGCGATTGAGTATGGAACGTGGAATGGGAAGCGATTGTACGAGAAACTTCGCGGATTCTGCGAGCCGATCAGCGCAGTCTCGGAGTATATGCTTGGGCGTAACGTATGAATGAGGGGCGCCGTGGCAAAGAAGTCTGTACCTAGGTGGTGGCGTCTCCGAGTGGAGCGTGAACACGACACTCTTGCAGATCTTTTCCTGGAATGAGAATGGCGCCAGGATCCTGTGGGCTGTCTGTGGTGGCGATTGCTGACGAGACTGCAACACACGCTGCCTCTGTTTCCAAAGTCTCGGCAGGAACTAGGTGTGGGGTTGTCCTGGAAAGACATAATATCGTCAGAGGAGATGCACATGTGCATAGAGACATGGAGAAGGGCTTACTCAAGGTCGGGGACGCTCTTGATACGAATGATCCTTGCTTTAAGCTCCCGGGCAAACCCTGGTATATCCATCCCCCACGAGGACTCGTCGTAGTCATGCGGCTCCGCGAGTCGATCGATCAAGCGCAGCATATCCACGCGAAGGGCGTCAGGAGTGCATCGTAGGACATCGTCAGAGACGATCAATGCGAGCGTCCGCATGGTTCCCCAGAGAGCAGGGGCGTAGATAGTCGACCGGATATCCCGTACCCGGTCTGTGGCGAATACGTCCAGTAGAGCGCGAGTCAGCTCGGCAAGAACGTCTCGTGTGTGAACGTGGACGATTTCGAGGTTGTCGGAGGGGAGAGGAGAGATCAAGGCATGATCGGCGCATTGCAGGAACTGGCAGACGCTTTCTAGGTAGTTCGTATAGGCGGCCTTCGTGTCATCCAGAGGCGCTTGCGCGAGGCGGTCCTGCTTGAGACGGACCTGGCGACAATCCCAGGTAACCGCTGTTACGTATTGGATCAGTCCAGGCGAGGCTCGACGTGGAAGACTATTCTCACCTGGTAGCAAGATGTCCGTCAGCGGTTCCTTGTCGCGCATCGCGTTCTCGATCAAGGCTTCCCGTTTCCAATGAAGCCGGTGTTGATCTATGAACGTCACCTCCCGGGTGCCTTCGCCCTCTAAATACCCCTGCAGCGCGTTGAGAGTAGACGCGGCCCACGCACTGGCGTCCGCCTGCATCTCGGTCGGCCACGTTCCATACTCGTAGTAGACACCCAAGACAGTCGCCTCGTCGTCCGACAGCGGCGAGCCGCCCTCCACGAGGACGCTTAGGATCACCTGGAGCCACAACAGCTGCTGCTGGTTCCCCCGTCCCAGGGGGCCGTCGTCCGAGTCTGCGGCGGGGCCGAAGTGCTCGCGGGCGGAGTGGTGCAGCTGTCGGAAGTAGTCGATGACATCGCGTGCGCGGAGTTCTGTGAGACAGACGTTGGTTGTGGAGAGGGCGGCGGGGTGCAGGGTGGTGCTGTATGCGTCGATGAGGGTTTGGACGTCCAAGTCGAGCTTGCGCGCGTCGATTTCCGACCGTTCTCGCCCCAGCCATGTCCGCTTGCGGTCTCTCCAGCTCTCTGGGGGCGAGGCAATCGTCCTCAGGCGTCCAACTATGTCGGTCCATGTTGAGCGCAACAGAGAGGTCCAGTATTCAAGTGAGATATAGTGGCTAAGTCGTAGACGGAAGGTGAGTAGCGTGTGTGAGGTGGCGTTGATGAAGCCGGTGATATCACGGCGGCCCGATGCTATAGATGTAGACAACCAGAAGACGAAGCGTTTAGGTTGCCACAGAGAGTCAAGCGCACGGATTTGGGGAGTGAGGTAGGCACACTGTGCGCTTAAGAGAGGGAGTAGCATAGTGATAGAGGAAGACAGAAAGGAGACCCACGAGGGTCGATGCAATGGCCGCGACAGTGTCGTTCAGGTTCCACAAGAGAACGAGGAGCCAAGCGAGGAACAGAGATAGGGAGATTTGGAGCAGGATGGGGATGGCGACGACGACATCCTCCAGGCGCCACCTCTGGAGGTTGTTCAAACGATACTGGCGCACCCTAGCGATAGGACGGGAGGTCCCGGAGACGCCGCTGCTGAACTCATTGAGCCAATGTTTCACCATGATTCCAATGGACGCCGACGCCAGGCTAAGAATGAGGCCGGAGAACCACAGCGCGTTGAGCCAGACAGCCCAACGCGGTGCTGGAGGCGGGTTGTTTGGGCTCGTGCGGCCGGTACTGGAAGGTTGAGTGGCGTTGATGAAGGGAGGGTTGACAGAGAAGCTCTCGAGCTGCGAGGAAATCTGCTGCAGTATAGAGATGGAGGGATCGGGCGCGGATGGCTGGAGGAGAAGATAGGACTGCACATTGAAGGCGGTAAGGATGGCGGAGAATAAGCCCGCCTGAAGGAAATAGATGTTCAGTTGAGCGCCGTTTCGTGAGTCAGTGAGAAACGTACGAAGACCAGATAGGTATCAATCTCCTTGTTCCATCGTGCGATCATGTCGTCGCTGTAGTTCTGAACCAGCCCCGCGGCATCCGACCAAGCTTTTGTTTTTTGCCCCTGTGTGTACACGTTTTCTCGTTTGTCAAGCATGTCCTGATACGTATGTTCAATGGTGAGACGATCACGGGCACACAGCATGCAAGACGCACCCAAATGTACACTTCTTTTGGCATCTCCGGGCGTCTCCGTGTCGCCTCTCCATCTTCTAACTTCCCTTTCTGACCAAATGGAGTCTTCAGATGTTAGAAACGAGGACGATAACCGAACCACTTACAGTCGTCCCACCGTTTACTCCAGTGGGAGCCGGTCGTAGGGACGGCCCGGTCTCGTTTTCTGCGGGCAGCTGAGTAGGTCCACCGGCCGACAGCGGGTTCGATTCGTGAAGGCCAGACATTGAGGGGGAATAATGAGGGTAGACAGGGTAGAAGACAGGCTTTGAGGGGGCTGCGCTGAAGGAGGCGTGACTGGTGGAGGGCCAGTCGAAGACCGTTCAACACGGATCTTCTGCACGCGTCCTCCGAGCCGGCTTTTGTGCCAGACGTCAGTTTATAGTTCAGTCCACCTGCGCTCTCGAGCTCTTCGCCAGCGCTCATGTATTGTCCAGGTATACGAAGACATTTGCGTACTATGATGCGGATGAGTTTCGTCAGGAGGACGGAGCACGGTTTACACGTACCTGCGGCTCGAAGTACACTTTTTTCAGAGCACGACGTTCGGGCTTCGAAAGTCTGACGACCCAGCATGAGTAGCGCCCTCAGATAGAGAGGAATAAGAAAAAAATCTTAAAGGCCGTTGAGTCCAGCGCGATCGCGAGCTTGAGCGATGTCCTAGACGCTCACATGCCACTGAAAACGGAGTCGGAGCAGATGCAGGGAACCGCACGAGTGATGCTTCAAGGTGCGCCGCGATTGACAGGCGAATATGCCGCATCAGCAAAAGGGGCGATTCGATGCAGCGGGCGAGAGAGCGAGATGGAGGCGCCAGAGCAATGGAAGCGCCCGCCGCCTGTGCCGAGGGATGGCAAGACCTTGCAAGATGCTCTCGCCATTAGGCGCATATGGCGGGGCATTGGATTT
>MNAD01001043.1:0-50901 GCA_001895945.1 Trametes pubescens | reverse complement strand
AACCCCACCATCCCACGAGTACGCCGAGCAATCCAGCCCGGTACAGAGTACTTGCGGGATATCGGGGACCGGTAGAGGTCAAGTATATTTACAGGCACTCACGCACTCCCAGTGCGCCCACAACGCGATCTGATGCCCAATCAATGAACGCTAAGCCCTCGCGTAGCGGAGAGCCTATTGTGCCACAAGGTACTGCTGGGATACGCAGCAGCAGAGCTCCTCAGCACGCGTGAGTCTCTGGCTCTCAGAGGAGGATGCGCTCTCGTAAGACGGATGCAGTCCCGGTAAGACTCCCCGCGGCGCAACCCAAGACGCCATCCTCTCTCCCAAAACACGTACACTCCACATCTACGGCTCATCGGCGCCGGAAGACCAGTGGTGCGCGCTCCGGGCTGCAGTCACGTTAGTACTGGCACCCACAAGCGAAAGAACAAAGATCGGAGCGAGAACGCACTAAATGCCGGTGGTCAGATTATGCTGGCTTTTCAAGAGCCGCGCCTTGCGCTGCATGAACGTCTCGCCCGCGAAGCGCGCTCCTCGCGCACCCCGACCCTGTACTTGGACACGAACGCTGTTAGCACTGCGACCGCCTCTGTTTCTGCGAACCTACAGTGCCAGGTCAGTACGTGGACGCATGAGTCTCGGCAAAGGAAGACGTACCCACACCCAATGCACCCACGCGGCCCACCACTGAACGGCAGAAATGCGTCCCGCGGGTAGTAGTTGCCCAAGAACCGCTCCGGCTTGAACACCTCCGGGTCCTCCCAGTACCGCGCTGTCCGCCAATGCTTCAATCAGCCAACACTACATGCTAGAGCCGTGAGAGACAGGAGGGATTTACGGTTGTTGTACATGCCAGAAGTGCAGATCGTGATGTACGTCCCGCGCGGGATGGGCAGGCTGCGCTTCTCGCCCGCCGTGTTCGTGTGCGTGAACACGGTGTCGTCCGCGTTCGACTTCGGGATACTGATGGCTGGGGGGAAGTATCGGAGTGTCTCGTTGAAAACGCTGTATTGCACAGAAACCGGGAAGGTCAGCACATATATGCCGCTGAAACAATGATGGAGGACAGGGACGCACGCGAGAGAGTAGGAGAAAGAACTGAGTTCCTTGTATGCCTATCAAGCGGCCGTGAGCACTCGCGCGGAAATGTGAGTACATGAAGAGTGACGTAGGGGGGCTCTGTCGGCGGGCATGGCTGCGTCGAGACTCTGGTAGAACTTCTCCTCCTCTTCCTGGTACAGCGCGAGGAGTATGAACGAGTATGCGAGCGTGTGGGATGTGGTCTGCGCGCGCGTGTGAGTCGCGCGCCAAGACGGTGGGACACGTACATAGGAAGACGCACCTCGTAGCCCGCAACCAAGAACACGAATACATTGCCTGTATGAAGCGGTGTCAGCAGAACGTGCACGCCGGAGGATACGCAGCTGACAACGTACCAAGGAGCGCACTATCTGTCAACTTCGCGTCACTCTCTGACTCGCTCTCGTTCGCGTCCAACAGACTATTGAATAGATCATGGTTCTCCTTCTGCTTCCCCAATGCGCGGCGCTCCTGCACCATCTCCTCCAGGTATCTCTACGTCCCCATGGGGTCAGCCAGGCCGTGTATTCGGAAGGAAGATATGACAGACACGCACCGGGCCCAAGCTCGCCATATGCAATCTCGAAGTAGCGCATCTTCGCAGTTCCCAGGCGCAGGACCCACTGCGGGAAGATGATGCTGAGGAAGAGTCGATGTAAGACTTCGTGCAGCACGTCTTTGAAGGTGAGTGTGTGCCCCGCGGGCATGACGTTGTCCTCGGTCCATGATATCCGCTACTCGAAGCTCGCCGCACCGATCACCATCAGCGTGATCTGCAGCCAGGTTGCGCGGGTTAGCATGGCGTGCGGGGGGTGAGCAAGTTGTAACCTCGTGAGCATGGCAGGTCGATAATGTCAAATCTTGCAATCCAGCTGCAGCACGCGCATGAGCAGCACAGCGGTAGGAAGCCTGGCAGTGGTATGATTTTACTTACAAAGGGTCGCCGAAAGTCTCGTCTTTGCCCGGGCCATGCCAGTTCTTTTCACGACGATTAACGTTGTGCAGGAATCCTCAGCGCGTAGGTCGGCAAAGACAAGGGGGACACATACATGTTGAGCGCAGGCAGACCTCCGAGTCGTGTGCACGGCGACACGGCGAGGATGTGGACGCGATTCTCACATGTACAGCAGGATGTTGCTACGAAGGTCTTGGTGGCGGGAGCAACACAGCATCCATATCCGTCAGAAGTTAGGGCAGAAAAATATATTAGCAACTCCTGGTTTCGATCCAGGGACTTCAGGGTTATGAGCCCTGCACGCTTCCACTGCGTCAAGTTGCTATATTTGGATCTATCATGTAGAGTCTGAACATCTTAGCGTCCTTTGTCATCTGCAAAATAGCTTATACAAACGCACCAACTTATAGATCAACCTCGAGACCACCATATGTTCTACGCCTCGGTGAACCACGCTACCAGACAAGTTAAGCTGTACTAGTAAGTACACGTCAGTTATGCAGAATTAACATGTGCGAGAGACCTGCCTTGAACGAATACTACCGATGGTAGCGCCTGGTAGCGCCCGTCGCCCGCAACATCGCGGACTCGTCGCGGCGGCGGTTCGGACAATGACATGAATAGCAACGATTCAAGCTTCAATGGCAGGATACTGCCTTCTGACTTTAGGTGGTACGCCGCGCCCGATGCGTAGACATGGTAGTCTGTGTACGACTCTGACGCGACCTTCTAGCTTCCACTGCAGTGCACATGACAGCGCATAAGCCTGAAATAGATAGATATGTGCTAAGTACTTGATCGTATGCGTTCCATCCCTTGAGATCATACTCACAATGTTACCCGGAACATTGCAGACGGTCATTGGCACAATTTTGTATGACGATAACAGTGTCCCAACTTCACAGCATCATAGATTGCTCGCGGGCGTGCACCGTGAGTTTTAACGTGCCTCAACACAGCTGAGCGCAGAAACTGCTTGTCTCGCCATGACGGCGCAAAGGTAGGATACATTTGTCAAAGTTGGGTATGTCAGTACCTGACACACAGAACACTTCCTTCGAATATATCCGCCATTAGGCTTCGGAGGGAGCCGGCCGGGTCCGACAAGGCAAGTTGAACCATCGCACCGCCACTGCCGTTCTATATCGACCTGTCTCCGCATCCCACATAGCTCTTCCACTCATGTTCTCTGCCGTCAACAAGCATCCACCGATACGCCTGTACTCGCAAAAAATGACTACGGCGGAGGAGGTTGAATATGCCAACCACTTGGCGGGCAGCGCTGTTCCAGCCTCACCACAAGGAATCCAGAGCCTTCCCAACGAGCTCCTCGACCTGATCCTGCGAAACGTATGGGAAGATAAGCCCACCATCCTCGCCGCCTCCAAGGTATCGCACCTGTGGCACGAAGTCGCCGTCCCGTATCTCTTCGCCGTCCTGAAGATCGCGTCCAAGTTTGACTTCGCCGATTTCCACGCGTTCCTACAGGCCAACGCCGATCTCGCATGTCACGTACGCATGCTTCAACTCAAGCTCGCATGGACCCCGTGGACGCGACGTTACAAACTCCGGGATGACTTGCCGGTCGTCGGACGCGCTCAGCTCAGCGACCTGGTTGCGCTACTTCCTCGCCTACGGGCCCTTCACCTCTATCACCTTATGATAATCGATTCGCCGAACCCTGCTCCAGGCGCCCCAGACCATCTATCCGCACTTAGGCTGGAGAAACTGACCATAGAGCGCTGCAGCCCGGCCAGGCATCCCTCCTTGGTAACAGTCCTGAACCTCGTCTCGCTCTTCGCTTCTGTCGACACTGTGAAACTAGTCTATCTGCACGTCCCCTATAAGCCTCTGGACCCAGCACGCCTCATCCGCGCAGTCCCTGTGGGCACATTCATCACCCAGAACGTCAGCCTCCCGTCCACATCGGAAACCAGCACCCTCTACAACCCGCTGCGCGAGTGCCTCGTCCCAGGGCACCTCCGCTCGCTTCAGTTCGGGTGTGCGAATGGCCGACGCATGCGCACGGTGGAGGCGCTGCGCAGTTTCGCTCAGCTGGTGAAGACCGCGGCCCGCGACGCGCTACGCATCCATCTCCCGTTCCTCGTAGCCATCCCTATCGGGCCCAACGAACATCACCCAGGTGCGCAGCCCATGCTCTGCAGCCGCGCGACACATATTGACCTGCGCGCGCACACAGGGTATTGGCGCGAGGTCAACCTCCGCTCGTGCACTTCACTCAGGACCCTCTCGTTCGAGCTCGCGGTGCCTCCCGCAGACTCGAAGCACACCCCGCACACCCCGCACGTTCCGCTCGCCTGGGTCTGCATCGCGCTCCTCGCGGACGTCCCTGCGACCCTTCGCGTGCTCACGATCAAGCTCTTGGGCTTGGACGCAAACTGGAAGACGCAAATCGAAAACGTGAACACGCTCGGGCTGGAGACGCTCGATGTCGCGCTGGCTGAGCGGCACGACCACTTGGAGCGGGTCGAGCTGATGCTGATGCTGGACGCGCAGCACTGCACGTACCTGGAGGAGTGTTCCTCAGCGCTGCTCAAGGCTATGCCGAAGCTGCATGCGAAGGGGGTGCTTTCTGTGGTCGACTGGGTGCCTTAAATATCTTCAATGTAACAACGTGTTTCATCATCAGAAATGATCCAATTGGACACTCGCCAGTTTAGCGTCTGCACTTGCACAATGCCTGAGGCGATCACGTTTAGTACCGGTCGCCTCCGCGCGACCGGCCTGCACAACGCCCGTAAGTTTTACCTTGTCTGGCGTGGTTTCTAGATGTGGCGTATGCTGATGAATTGGTGGGCTGTAAGCTACTGGGGCGACGCGGAAGTTCTGGACAACCCACACGACGCATTGTTCCGCTTAGCGGCGGCACACGACGACCACATTGTTGAAGGGGTGGGGGCTTTGTGCATTGACGACATGCTGAGTACGGTTTAGCCCTGGAGGAGGTACAGATGGCTGTGGCTGGTGTCGGGCTTGTCCAGAATGCTCGTCTCGAAATCGCCGACGATGCTCAGGCTATAGACAAAAGCTGTCAAACTTCAGAGCTCTCTATCAAACCGGAATCCGCCGTGCCACCGTCGCAGCACCGCCCTCGACTTGGAGTAGTGACAGTGGGTTCAGGTTCGTAGTAGTCCGAGTCGGATAACCATGAGCTGCCGGTCGGCCTGCTGACCTTCGCATACGCACCCTTTCGTGTTCGCGAAGCTAGGTACTGTCACTCATCGCCCGACGCCCAAGAGGTGTGGGTAAGGTGCAAGATTGGTTGTTGACACACGTCCCATGCTTCGAAGCCGATATCCACCATCAACTTCGTCAGGATTTGGCGTATACCTCTTGGTCGGATGTAAGCAGATCTGAGAATGCTGAGGCTCGAAAGTAGGCTTTGCAATATACATGTGTAGTCTTACTGCTAGTTAGCACAACTGCGTCGCAATGAATGAAAAAACTGGAGCTGACCAGGCCCAGGCACGAATAATTGCAAGTCTTCTCCCGGTCCCACGCAATTTGAGCGTCCCACAGGCCAACTGCGCAGATCCAGCTTGCTGCCTATCAATATCGTAACAGCCCCCGATCATCCTCACACATATAGCACGAACTCGACGCCAAAATACTCACGGAAGCCTCGGACGCATCCCATGACCCGCGGCGGTGGGCTCCGCTCGTCCCGTCGCGGACGCGCGCCCGAGTCGTGCACATTTTCGTCATGCACGATGCCGTATCATGCCAGAGACCATATGCTCGCTGCCCCTGCAGCGCGAGCGAGGATCATATGGCGCACCCGCGACGCCTTCTGATCCGCCGCAACACCGCACGCTGAGAAACGCGCGAGCGGGAGCTGAGCTCTCGCAATAATGCGTGGACCATATAAACACGGCGCGACGCAGAAGCCCACGGGAGGGAAACGGTGTGCTCCAGCCATGTTCTCTCGCATGCTTCACCTCACCCACACCGCCTCGCGCGGGCTTCTCGTTCTCGTTCTCGCACTCACAGCGAACCTACACGCTGCTTCCGCGGCCCCACCACCCACCTCGGCAGCCCTCCACGACAACGCGCTCCTCAGACGGCAGTGCGCACCCACCGACATCTGGCCCAAGGGCCCGGGCAAGGCGCTCGTCCCGCAGGCCCCCACGGCCGAGCTGCGCGGGATCCTCGCGCAGATCGACCCCGGGCGCATAAACACGATCATCACCAAGCTCGTCTCCTTCGGCACGCGCCACACGCTCTCGAGCCAGACGGACCCCGTGCGCGGGATCGGCGCGGCGCGCGACTGGCTCGCGGCGGAGATGCGCACTATCGCGAGGGGCGCGCGCCCGGGCACGAACGTGACGATCACGACGCCCAGCTACATTCAGCAGCCCGTGAGTCGCATCCCGACGCCGACAAACATCAGCGACGTCGTCGCGACCATCCAGGGCGCGTCCGACCCGAACAGGGTGTACGTCATCACGGGCCACTACGACTCGCGCGTGACGGATATCATGAACTTCACGGACGACGCGCCTGGCGCTGACGACGACGCGTCTGGGGTCGCGGTCGTGCTTGAGCTGCTGCGCGCGATGGTGCAGCGCCCGCCGCCAGCTGCGACGATCGTCCTCGCGGCCGTCGCGGGGGAGGAACAGGGCCTGTTTGGGGCGGACCACCTCGCGCAGATCCTCGACGATGCGGGCGCGGACGTGCAGGGCATGTTCACGAACGACATCGTGGGCAGCCCGAAGGGTGACGGGAGCGACGCGGACCCGCTCAGCATCCGCCTCTTCGCGCAGGGCATGCCGACGACGGAGAGCGCAGCACGTACGGCCACGCGCGAGTCCATTGGGGGCGAGAACGATAGCCCCCCACGCGAGCTTGCGCGCTTCGTCGACGAAGTCGCGACCAACGACGCGACCGGTATGAAAGGTGCGTCCCAGTCTTCGCTCGGCTCGCGCTTCCACATGCACACACGAGATTGACTGTGCGTCCAAATGCAGTGCGTGTGGTATACCGGCTGGACCGCTTCCTGCGCGGGGGAGACCACGAGCCGTTCCTCGAGCGCGGCTTCCCGGCGGCACGCTTCACGGAGCCGCACGAGGACTTCGCGCACCAGCACCAGGACGTGCGCGTCGACTCGACGGGGAAGCAGTTCGGGGACCTCATCGAGTTCTGCGACTTCGACTTCATCGCGCGCGTCGCGAAGGTGAACGGCGCCGCGCTGTGGTCGCTCGCGAAGGCGCCGGGGACGCCGACGAACGTCACGATCGACACGTCCGTGCTCACGAACAACAGCACGCTGCTGTGGACGCTGGGGAGCGACGAGGGGCTGGCGGGGTACGAGGTGCTGTGGCGGCCGACGATCGCGCCGTTCTGGACGAATGTGATTCCGGTGGGGCTGGTGGACCGCGTGACGGTGCTGCAGTCGAAGGACAACGTCGTGTTCGGGGTGCGCGCGGTGGGCACGAACGGGTACCGCAGCCCGGCGGCGTTCCCGTTCCCTGAGTAGGCCTCGGGCGGGCAAGGCGTGGTAATAGTCTGAAAAATAATGTATCTGTTGTGAAAACGGGGCCAATGACAAGTGCAGAGAGGCGCGTGTAACTGGTGGGACGGATCAGACCACATACTCGGATCGCAATGAGACAATGGTGCTTACCTATGTGTGAGCCAGGGCCAATGTTCGCCGCGTATTGCGTCCTGCAGTACAAGAATGGGTTAGCCTCAGCGCTGAGTGATAGATGACGTGCCCTGAGGGGGATCAGACCACAACCTTCTCCGGTCTCCATGCCAATGATGCCAATGCAGCCGCAGAGACAGACATACAAGGACCCACAGCGGACCACGACTACGCCAGACGGAGAGGCAGACCGCCCATATTCCGAACCGTAAGCCGCCCGGACACCTGCAGAAAGAAGCGCCAGCGACGAGAGTGAGAACCCTGTGTGCCCAAGCGCCAGCCAAGTCCGCATACCAGCAGCTCCCGAGCCCGCAGCAGCACCCAGACCTGGCCTGTTCATCCGTCGAGAGCCAGCAGCGGGAAGACGCGCAAGTAGGTCCGTTCGGCGTCCAGCGGCGTCCAGCTCCTCAGCTCGCCGGCAAGGTCCGCAATCGATATAGCAGCAGCGGGCGGGACCTTGACCAGCCATATCGTCACCGTGGGGAGCAGAGCGAAGGCGTCGCGCGCGAGGATGTTCGCGACGTCCCTCCAGAGGACACGCAGGACGCCCAGATCGTCCAGCGTGGGTATGAGCAGGTGCAGGGAGAGGTCTTTCAGCGATCCAGGAGAGAGATGTTCCAGCAGAAAGGGGAGGTGTTGGCAGGAGGACGAGTCGATATCCCGGACATGGAGTGTCTTCAGAGATGTATTCGCAGATAGGTCTAGACGTTTATCTGAGGAAGCCAACGAAAAATTAGCTGCGGCGCAGGTAGTATGCAGTTTGCAGACGCACCTCGAGTCCAAAACTGCAGAGACACCTGAAAATGCTCCAATCGCGGCCCCACGGCTCGCATGAGCCGCTGTACCTCGGGGAGGTCGCTACTATACTGCTCCCAAATCTGGATATCACTGAGGGTCTCGGTTGAGCGGGAGCCCACAAGCCAGTCTACCAGCGCGGAAATTGCAGCTTCGGACCGCGACTTGAACCAGAGCAGTCCGAGGCGGGGGTCCACGAATGTGGCGCCATAAGCGGGTGCGATCGCACGCCACTCCACGTTTTCCACGTACAAGTGAATGAGTTGCGCGAATGAACACACCACTCTCCTGAAATCGCTGAAACTGTGGAATCTGCCGTTGGCGAGTTTGAGCGTCGTGACGGCAGGAAAACGGGTAACGGTGGCGCCAAAGCTCGGATCAAGAGGAAGGATATCCCAGATGAAATCGCCGAGAGTGAGGAAGTGCATGCGCGGTAGACGGTTGATGAACATATGAAGAAAGAGGTGGATCCATGGCTGGTCTTTGTCGTCCCATAGCTGCAGTGAGCGCACGTTCCCGAAGGCAGGGGCGATGTGTGGGTCGTCGCGGATGCGTACGAGTAGCTCGAAACTTGCACGATGAGAGATGGCGAGTCGGTAGAAGAGGTTGAAGCGGGACTGGAAGCGCCACTGTCGGCATACGAGGGCGCAGTTACACAGAGTTTGTCGATCCTGAAAGAGAGAGTTCAATATTCGGACGACAGCCTCTTGGGGTAAGGAAGCTGGCATCCTTGGGTATGGGCTGTGTGTGCGATAGGGAGATAAACGCTGACGAGTCAGGGACTTTGGCATGAGGGTGGGACGGTAGGCAGGGGACGCGCGCAAACCTGTGCCACGTTGAGCGGCCGGAGAGAGGCGGTGTTCGTCGACAGAAGATATTAGGATTTGGAGACACGCACATCCATGACACCGTCCTACAACCTCTCCCCGTCGGAACCAGCTTATCTATGGTCAGGAGACCGCGGGACATGAGAACTGCCGGCGATGTGAACGTAGTATGAGAGACTTCGTGTGCACTTACCAGTGCATGGAAGAGTTGAGGGAACATAGGTTGACGTCGTGTGCGTCGCATTGTGGCTCAGAAGGGGCGATGACTGGAGGAGCAGTCGCTTCTATGAAGACACGAGTCCAATGCTACGGCAGCACTCGGCCATGTCCCTCCGACTCGGACATCGAAGGGCCGGGTCTTGAAAGAAACGGTGGTGATAATCAGGAGCTGAGGGACTTGCCTTTGTGCCCTAAAACGCCTTTATAAGGTCCATTGAACTTGTGGTTTGTCCCATTCCAATGAGCACCGAGGGTCCGACAACGCCGACCCTCACAGACGAGTCGAGACGGTATATTCGCCTCGCCATCGCACAAGTACTGCGAATGACAGCATGAGCGTTTCCCGCCGATACGAACGAGCCTAGAGATGTCTGAACGCATCATGCTGTAGCAAGTCACAGCAAGCGAGGCCCAAGTAACCATGAGAGGTTCAAGTCATCATTTGTATATCCGGTGGACCACAAGTACAGATGTAAACTCCAAGACAAACGGCCAGGACATAACGGTCAGAGGCTCGCGACATGATATCCACACAAGTGAGGTAGTCTAGGCAACTTGTCTGCTAGCAAAGGTTCTCAGAAGCTAAAGAGGAGGCTACCATAGATTGAGCGAAGACAGTCTAGAGAGCCTGAATGAGAGTCGAAGCCAGGAAGCAGAGGAGTCACTTTTTTACAACACCGGTGCCGTGCGGGAACCCCCGGGCCGTTCAGCGATGTCGGCCGGTCGCCCAAAGAGGCGATTCCCGACACCAGGGAGATCATCCACCCTTTTATTCGCTCACTCGTCCTCGCCGCCTCCCAAAGAATGTGAAAGGTCTGCCTCTAGGAGGCTTACTTCACCGTCCAGTTAATCGCATTGAAGGTCACTTCTTGGCTATGTTGTCGTGGTATGAAAGTTCTTACATTTTTGGCGGACGCTGGCAGTGCCACACTGGCAGGAAACATGATGGCACATGTTTCGCTAATGTCAGTGAGGCTTCGTCTTCACGGAGCTAGCGATATTCAACTTCCAGTCAGGTTGAGTGACTGCATACTCCAATAGGAGGTTCTCCATGGCTGTGCTGACACGCTTATCCTCCAGACTCGTTGAACTTCGCTTCTGGAAGCCCTGACTCACGCAACGACACACAACTGGACATCGACCATATACGACACACGTGCGGAAGGCTAAAGCAGCGTCTACATAACAAGCGGGTCACTTTGTCAGGCAAATATTCGGACCATCAAAAACCATCAAGAGCACCATGTCCGAAGTATCTTGAATGCTCAAGGGCTGTATCCTCGGTCGCTTAATCCCCGGGTATACAGGTCCTCCAGACGCAGACTCACAACACTCCGAGAGGGAATGTCGGAAACTCGAGCCCTTCGAGGCGCCAAGGACGTAGTACCGCTGTCTAACGCCGACCCAGGAGGAGTCGGGGATGAACAATCCATCATAATCGAGCCCACCTTCAAGTTGCTTCGTAGGTACGAACACACGTCAGTGAGTGCGCATGCTAGCATCTATCTGACGCGTACCATGACGACTCGAACATCTACTCGTCATTAGGTTTAGATCGAGCTGCAGTCCAACAAACTTACCGCCCACTAGGCTACGTATCCACCTCAGTACTAGTACTGATCACCCCAACGTCTGCCCGCGCGCACTCCAAGTTGGATGCGACGTCGGGAGCTCTCTCGGGACCATGTGTACGCGCGCGATACAACGTCGACGTGATCAACACGATCCGTCCGTTATCGCTACCGTAGGTGTCCCACCCACGGTCCGACGCAGTTCCAACTCTCCCCGCAGAACCCGATCCTGCGCTCCTGCAAACTCCGAACGCATCACATCGCAGCACGCCCCCTCCGCCGCCCCCCAGGCCTAGGGCCGAGGGCCCCTGCGCTCCTCATCGATGCATCAATTGAACACACGTTCACCCTCGCACGTCGCACCCCTCCGCCACCCGCGACGCGCGATGTATAACGGGTTCGAAGTCCGCCGCCAGCCTGAGGCGGTTCTCGCGGCCGTCCACGTCTCGAGGTGGAGTCGCGCACTCGTAATTTGAACGTCGTTTCGTGTGGATGGACGGCTTGATCAGGGTCAGGAGGCAGCGGGTCTTGAACTTTGTGCGCCGAACAATGGACAGCGAAGTTATGAATCGCGCCCGCCACAGCACTCGAGGGACATAGAACGCGCGCGATTATTCTCCATGTCGACATGTATCCATGCCAGAGGCGCGAACGCGTGTCTTTCAACTCCGCCGGTGGGGTCCAGGCGTGGCGCAACTTCCGGAACGATGTGGGGACGCGTGGGGGCATACAACTACAATCGCTCGATCGCTGGTTCGCTAGCGTGCAAGACGAAGCGTAGTAGCAGATGTCCATGTCAGCCGCGAGGACACCACGCGTCGTTCGGGCTCAGCTGCTTAGCCAAGGTCGTCGAGACATGATCGATGTCGTCTGGGATCCAACTATGCGCCGACAGCAGGACAGCGTTTGGACGGAAGATATCCCACTGGCCAACTTCCTGGACCAGAATGCGTCCATCCTAACGCCTGTAGTCACACACAGGGCTATAAAGAATCAATGATGCGATAAAATTGTTTTCAACAAGGACGTACCACACGCTCCTGTCACGGACAGAAGCACGTCCCGACCGAGCCCGCTACCGCCTCGAGCGCAACGCTGGAATCCATCCGCGCCCAGCTCCGACATCGATCGCGCTTCCCAGCGTGGCGCAGACACTGGATACCGCGCGCCACTTGGAAGACGACACGTTAATGTGACCGCCAGCAGTGCACAGTTGCAACGTACCGCACCGCGAGGTTGGTATCGGCCCGCCGTCCGCGCCCCCAGGTTCCACGCTTCGAGGCGCATTACGTGGTTGTCGGGTGGCGGGAGAACTCGGGCATACTTCGCGGATAGCGAGACGTCGAGAATGCGTACGTACAGCGGCTTCGAGCCTTCGAGGAAGCCGGACTCGGAGGCTGGAGGGCCGTACCGCCATATCCGCGGCTTGCCCACAGTCCAACTCGCGCGGGAACGCGAACACGACCCGGTCGATTCGGACGAGCGCCGGGCGTCCGCGGGAAGCGCAGAACGTGGGGGTCGGGGTCGGGTGATGTGCCTGCGATGCGCCGCACCGCCGCCATTCGTGACGAGTGGCTGACCTCGGCGGGGGGGCGGGATCGCGCCAGCGGAGTTCGGGGACTGAACCTGTTCATCGAAGCGTAGGGGTCTGACATGGAACGTCGCGCGCGAGGCTTGGCAGCGCCGCCGGAGAAGGGGCTCCGAGAGGGGAGGGGTACGACATAGGGCAGTAGGGACCCGGGCGGGCGACGATCCATCAAGTGCCACCATGCCAGTGCCCTCGTGCGTGGTGCCAGTGAAGAGCCATCTTCCGGGGTAGAAGCTGGAGGATGTTGTGCCAGGTATGTCTTTCAAATGTACGAATGCGGGCGGGATACCGGGGCAGAGGTTCCGAGAGCCTGCTGGGTGTACGCGATAGGCAGCAACGATGCGCTTGCGGAGGGCGGTGATCCGCGGAGGGGTGACGTGAGACTGCAGGAAGCCAGTAGCGGTACGTGGATGACCCCCGCGCGTTTTTGCATGTGAGGAAGACGGTACCCACTGGCTGGAGGAGTCCACCGCGTTTGAGACACCGCTGGATGGCCGGCAGACAGTATGCCAGGGGCGAAGGCAACTTGACCGGCGTGTCGTCCGAGGTGATTGAAAAGCCGCACCTCGGAAAGGATCAGCACATCGTCCAGCACGGAAAAACGTACTGCTTGAACGTCGTGGGGGCGGCGGTGGGGCGCGGCGGCCCTGGACGTCGGCGCAGATTGGCCTCTTGTGTAGAAGATGCGGGAGATCGTCACTGCGGCAACCCCGGCATGCCTGCAGCCTCCGCCCTTCTAAGCGCAACCCACCACTAGGACGCGGATCCCATAGAGACCTCCTACCTGACGAGCATCCCTGCGGGGCCATAGCTCGGGCGAGGCAACCCCCGTGCCTGCCGGCGGCCCCTCCGACGGCGCACGGAGCTCGTAAGGATAAACATGGGGGAAGGGGGCTGGGCCGCCACGGCTGACTTGACGGGGAAGGACTTGTGGGCACTCCGGTGACTTATCGCCTATGCGAGGAAGTGCGCAGTCTTTCTTGAGCGGACAGGGTGTTGCGAAGGGATCGATGGTCTGTGCGGTGGCACGACGGTGGGTCTTGTCGGCACATCGTTTGCGCGCACCAATACCCGCTCGCCGGTGTCCATGGCCTCTGACTTTGTGGCACGACGCGAGAATAGAGAGACTGTAAAACGCTTCGCTTTAATGTAGAGTGTGCACACGGTCTCGATATCTCAGATCTAGGACTCACATTTCGGATACCCTGAGCCTTAAAGACCCCTATAAGCCATAGCTGATGAATAGCAGTTCATTTCCGGCGCGTCACCGCACAACGTACGCGTATGAACTCATGCGAACGACGTCGGGGAGCCTCGCGGCGCACGGTGGCGGGTGCAGTGTGCGTCCCGTCCGCGCCAATCTGTCAAAATGAGACAGAATCTCGGGTAGATAAGTATCTGCCGGAAAGGCACGCCAGACTTGGTAGATTCACATGCCTTATGCGTCGTACGTGCGTCGGGATAAACGCCGGGAGGGTTCGCCTTCAGGAACTCGGAGAAGACGCCATCGTGGGTCGGCTGCAGGCCAGTTCGGATATGATTCTAGGGGAAGGATTGCTTCATTGAGTATGTGCATGATCCGGTATTGGTGCTGCGAAGATCCTCACCTACTAGGTATGCTGCAGCAAATTTATCGAACGAGCCCCTTCTGTATCTCCGACGCGAGGCGTACGTGGGGGCGTGCACCCGCATTAGGAGACACCAAGCTACGCAGCCCCAAAGTTCAAACGTTCACGGGTAGCCAGGACTTCTGTAGAGAAACTGCCCATCTTGTCCTCAGAAAGCGCGGCGATAATCAGGAAGCGAGCGGCCCATTCATGCACTGGCAGGAGAAGAAACGTCATCAGCTTGAACACACGGTACACGGTGTTCTTGTTCCAATGGTACGTGCCCTGTTGGATGATGTTTGCGACCTTCCTTTGCTCCGGTCCGCCGGCTCTATCCTGGATGTCCTCTATTACGTCCTAGGCGCGAACTGGAGGTGGGTGGCTCGACATCGAGTGACGGCGTGGAACGGTGCCGCAGCGATATGACGATGGTATCGCGTATCGTGTACTGGTTGACGGTGCATATCAGCGCACGGACAGACGAACCACCCGATAGCAGACCTTTCAAGCGGCAACTTCGAGTTGGAGGCCGATACTAGACATAACCAAACAGGTCCCCTGAAGCTTACTATCCTAGGTTCAACATATCCCGCATGGTGGACGTTCGGAGCTGTGTGACCCCCGGCGTCCCCGACGCGCGCAGACCGCAGGCCTCCTCCACGCACGGGCGCGACCGATCAGCGCCGCCGCATCCGCGAAGCGTGGCCTCCGACAACGGCCTCCAAACCATCCCGCACACGAGCCGTCCATCAGGCTCAATCACCAAGTCCCCTGGGTTCGCATTCGCGTGCTGGCACCTTCGAGTACAGGCAGGCCTCTTCGCGTCTGTGGAGTTAGGCTCGCCCCGTGCACGTTCGACGTATCTCTGCCAGCCAGGTCATACGCCTCAGGTAAGCGAGACTCTCGCTGCGTGCGCCTGGAGCTTGGTTGGCAGCGAGGAGTGGCAGGCGTGGGGTGGCGTGCGGGCATCGATCAGAGTTAGGTTTGGCGAGCGGGCGATTTTCGTGGGGGCTTACGGGAGCGGACGTCACGCGTGTCGACGGACGGGGCGGTCGGATTTCTCGTTTGGATGTGGCTGGGAGGCTGAAAGGGGGTGGTACGAGATTCCGGCGCGGCCGTTGGGATCAGGACCTTGTACGTGGGCGCAGTAAGTACATGACGTGGACGACTCGGAGGCAGCGGCACACGCTATGTCATCGCTATCGTTGGTCTGTGTTCATAGGCTAGTGCAAAACCGTCGTACAACCACAGAGGACGCGGCCACGGACCGCCCCGCGAAAGTTCACCGCTATATCACTGGCACCAGCTTGCGTTGCAACCGCTGCGCTTCCATTTACGGGCAGTTCCAGTTCCCAAATGGCAGAATAACGACAGGCTGGCGGGCGACCGCCGCCGCCGAGCCGCCCTCCCGCCCTACACGGTGCGATCCCGCTTCGCCCAAAGGGCTCGTAAGCGGGCCGTCACTGCTCCACCGGCGCGCGCCGCTGTCGCCTCCGACTCCCTCCCTCCCTCCCTACTCGGTTGCCGCCGTCGCCCGCCCGGCAGGTTGGTGAGTCGGCCCTCCCGGGCCTGCCACACCCGACCCCCAGTGGATCAGTGACGAGGGCCGGGTGAGAGGCCGGCGGTCCATTGCCCTCGGAGGGTGTCGTATGGTCGATGCTCGACAGGGCCTAGCGTGTCCCTTGGACAAGGACGTGTCTCCTGGAAGTTCGGATCCAACTTGGGAGACCTGCACGGTGACATACACGAGGCGGGTGCTTCGCTGCTCGCTGGAAGGTGTCGGGGGTGGGAGCAGAGGAGGTCGGGGCCCGGTACTCGATTCAACCAGGCTTGGACCTTGGGTCGTATTTTCGAGTCGGAGTTCGGAGAAGAAAAGATGAACGGGAGACCCACGCGTGTACCGTAAGCGCAGCCACACAAAATTACAAGGGGCACTGAGTACGAACCTAAGTCTGGGCGTGTTCGCGAACCGAGCTTGCGCATGGTCGAATCGATGATCTATAGCAGATAAACGCGCCGCCGAAATATGATATCCGTCCACGACAGCGTGGAACGGTGCCAGCCAGCGCTGTCCTTGTCAACGTGCAGCGTCAGGCCAGTGCTAGTCCACCGCCGACGGTCACGGTCGTCATGGCCCAATGCTGGCAGGACGCCCATATCCCACCGACTCGGAGTCGGACACAGGAACGCCGCCACGCACGCGCGCGGTTCTGATACGACGCGCGACTTGAAGCGAGAAGGGAGTCCGAGCCGAAGGATCTCGGGCAGTGCGCGCGAGCAAGGAGCCTGTGCGACGCGCACGCGCGATAGCACCGGGGCGCGGCGTCAGCTCTGCGCACCGGATCGCTGCGGCCAGCAGCGCCGACTCGTCTCGCGCAATGGAAGCAGAGGGGCGAAGCGAAGCATACCGCGGCGAGATCGTGCCTTGGGGCCGCCACGCCCCTCCTGCTGTTCGCAGTGCCTGCCAGCCAGTGCTAGTCCGCCGGGGTCCACGGTGCTTGATAGCGAACGTGCACCGTTGTGTGGATGGGCTGTTCGGGTGGGGGTTACTGCCGCCCTAGATGCACCGTGTTCGAACGAACTCGATACGGGAGGCGTCCAACATCGATCCGTGTTCGACGTTCAACTCCGCCTATCCATTGAGCGGCACCAGGGATAAAGGCGGTTCATACCATATACAGGTCTAGTCTTCGGCGACCGATCCTCAAGCCTGCATCTTCAACTTCAGTCTCCGAACCCACCAGCTGACCCGTGCAAGATGCGAGCGCGCCTAGATTCAAGTCGGAGTGCGGACGAAGTGTGCGCGAACACGAGCCCACCCGAAGCCCAGTCGTCACCTCAATGCGGATACTCCGGAAGCGAGCGAGCTGGTGGATGGTACGGGCGGGCATAGCGGGGTCGGCGGACCTACACACACGCCCTAGATCGCGTTCGTGTTCGGACTCGGCGCCAGGTGCTCGGGGGCAGGCGCACGCCGCATGCAGAGGCTCGCGCCCGAGTGTCCTGCACCGCGCAGCGCGAACATGGACTACGATGCATTGCTGACGATGTGGCGTCCGGGTGTAGGAGGGCCTTCGGTGGAATGAAGTGAATGCAGGTGGAGGTCTAAGGGCCTGGGTGGAGGCCCGAGGGTGGAGGCCGTGATGCGTGATGCTTCGCGGCATGCACAAAGTTGGGGCTCCGCGCGGTGCAGCCGAGAGCTTGTTGTATGTGCTTTCTGGCTTCTTCTCGATGGGTGCGCCGCACAGGAGCGGCAGGCCGGTGGTGGCATCGAGGGTGTATAGATCGGACGGATGTTGGGTGGTTATATGATGATGAATAGGTGCGGGAGCGGGGCGAGGGATCGCTGCGGTGTAGCACTGGCATGCATTGACGTGCCGTCCCTGGGAGAAGAGGGTAGGGATGAGCGGAGGCGCGCTATTGACACGGACGAGTGGACATGCATGTCTTACGCTGTGGCTGAGTTCTTTGACTCCATCATATCGTCCATGAGAACCCGCACACAGCGGGAGTCGGAGATGCCGCTAGCCCTAAACGAGCGCGCTACAAAATCCCCTCGACATCACTGGAAGAACGAGTGGCGCACAAAGCGACAGATCACGTTAGTCCCTCGTCGCCACCAGAACCGTGACTGCGGTCAAGACCCTCACTCACCTCCATGTTCTCATCCACACGCACCACGCGGTTGCCCAAACTTCCCTGGTTAGAACCTGTTCCCAACTGCGCACCTGTCCCACCACCACCACGCCCGCCCACGGCCGGACGCTGGAAGCCCAGCCTGGCCACTCACTCGGGCCCGAGAGATAGGCGTGCAGACGCAGACTCAGACGCACCTCGCCCTCGCCAGCCGGCCGATCCGCCCCTCGTATCGCGAAGAGTGGTGACGGGAGGCGTGATGCATCCCTACACGGCCCTCCCTGCCGCAGGGGCCCCGGCGCGCTTCGCGAAGCAAGAAGCGCCGCACAACCCTCGCCTTCCCGCTAGACGAACCTGGAGCTTGAAGCTGGAGGGCGCAGCGTAGGGCCGAAGCGCTGATGCGAGCCCACCCTGCTGGACGTGTGATGGCCGCCCTCGCGCCTGTGGCCGAGGTCTTTGGGTTGGGGGTGGGCTCCAGCTTCGGGCTGGGGGCTGGGGCGACGGACGCCGTGTCCGAAAAATTCGGGTTTGGGCACGGCGGCCCGCGAGGTTGGCGTACGTGCATAAACAACAGGGGTGACATTGGCCTACACGTACGACGCAGGTATGGGTGGATGGGACACGGCATAGGACGACCGCTGGGCGGCTGAGGTACGTACGTTCTATTCGCCGACGCGCCCGGTTCGTAAACAGAGTCTGACTCGGCGATGTATATGAGACACCACCATTTTTGGGGAAGGGGCGGGAGAAGTATAGCGGTGATTGTGCGAGTGGCAGATCCGAGTCTATCATCATGTACCGGTGCATGAGTGGAGTTCTCGCGTAGGAAGTAGCGTGCTACGGATGCCCGCTGCCCCCGTCCCCGCCCCCGCCCCTGCGCGGAGTTGGTCCCAGGATCAGCGAGCAGCCGACCCTACGCAGTGAGGTGGCGCGCTAGCCCTCCCTGCTCCACGAGTGGTGCGGTCGGATTATGCTTTATGGTTCACAGCCTGCGCGGGAGAAACCAGCGGACATAAAGTTTCGTCGGATTGAACAGATTCCCACATCCGTAAAGGGCACGGCGAACTGCCCCAGCCCTCCCGAGCACGTCTTCTCCCGCGTATTATTACGGCGTGCCCGTCGCGGGCTCTTTCTTCGCCCTTCGACCTTCAAATACAGCATATTGGCATCATTCATCGCTGCAGGGTCACATCGATCGCACGGCCTCTTAGCAGCGTTGCAGCGGTTGCAATGGTTGCATCACCCCCGCCCTGGCACCTACCACAACGCCGTCCTCAGAGGACGCAGCAGCAGGCGGCAGGGGTCTGGGCCTGGGCCGTCGACGGATCAGGATGTCGATGAAGTCATACCGTCCGAACTGCGAAGGCGGTACGAGCGAACACGCGCGTGCGCCGAATAGTGCTCGATAGCCGATGCCACCGCCAGGTCCCTTGTTATTCCCTGCGATGGCAAGGACGCGTGCGTGCGACAACGTGGTTCAGCAAAACGCCCGCGCCGTCGTCGTGTGGTGGACCAAATTACCCGACGGGCGAGTGCGCCTTGTTTCCGTTGGAAAAAAATCGCATCTCGCGCGCTCGCGCTCGTACCACATTCCCCTTCGAGCGGCAGGCTACGAATCGCTCGCCCGTACATACAGATTAGTCGGCGGCTAGGCCAGCGGACCGCATGCGTGTACGGACGGGCGCATCGCATCTACATACACCCCAGCCCAGCAGCGCGCCCAGGCGTCCAGGCACAATTACACGCCGGTTCACATTGATCACACACGCCGTCGCAGGAACGCGCGGCGGCGCATCGCATCGGCGTCGAGCCATCGAACCCCAAGATCCGGTCAATTACGAATCGGCCCCTGCCTCGCCCTCCGAGTCGCCGACCCGCCCGCGCCCGCCCGCTACCACAACCGTGCCAACGGCATAGAAAACGAGGGCGGGCGGGGCGCACGATCGGGTGTGCAGCTGGGAGGCGAGACGAGCCTATTCGAGGGGCGTGGAAACCCCGGCTTCGATCTGTCACGGCGAGACGTAACGCGGGCCCTGCACCGGCGCGAGAAGCGCTGCGACGCGTTACCGTGCGGCGCTTCTCGCGCAGGAAGCGACGCGACGGGCCGCGTCGGGCTGCGGTATCCAGCTACATGGCGCGGCAAGGGTGCTTGCCGTGTAAGCGGCGTGCGAGGAGGGGATGTCGAAGTGAAAATGGGCGGAGACGGACGTACGGGCCCTGCAGTTCGCTGTCCGGTCTGAGCGCGAACGCGTCATATGTATTGAGCGTTTCAGGCAGAGAGTATGAAAGAGGAGCAGCAGCGGTGGGTGGTGCGATTCCGAGGGCGAGTCGCCAAGACGCACGGTAGCATGGGGCTTCAGCGGAGTATCGTCGAGGTCTCGGGCCAACGCAGAGGCAGAGTTCGGGCTTCGCTGCACGCAGTCTCTTCGAGCCTTTGCCTGGAGACGGGCGGAGGGTCTGTGCGGACCCCCGTGAAGGGCCAGCTGCCAGGGCGGAGTGCGAGAAGGTGGGCGCACCAGCTAGTTGGCGGTAGGGACGCAACCTCTGGCCACCCTGCAGTCACGAAAAGAGCTCCAAATGCGGGACATTGCCGAGACGCCGAGGGAAAAACACCACATCCGGCACGCGTCGCACATTATGTAACAACTATGGGCGCCAGTGTAACCACCCAAATCGCATTAGGCGCGGGCTGCCAAAGACGGTCAAAATCAATCCAACGACGCAAGTGTTGGGCAGTTCAACACGGAAAGGAGGCGGTGGGAGGCTGTAGGGTAAGTGGCCGAGGAACATTGCTCATATGCGCGCAGAGCTCATATCCCAGGCGTCGCACAGGAGCGCAGCGTGGCAAGTGCGGCGAAGAACCTTACGGTCGGCCGGGAGCGTTTTGCTACATTCGCGGCAGCACTTGGGGAGATTCGCCGCCGTCGATCGATTTAATAGGATGGAGGGGCGCGGGCCGCCTCCTGGAAGAGGCGCAGGTCCAAAATAAGGGCCGCATTGCAACGTTCGCCACCGCGTGTTAGTGCTCCCGCGTGCCCCAGGGTTCGGAGAGTTTGGGTGTCGCGGCTGATAACGTGTTTTCGCCTGCGTTTATAGACCGGACAGCCGTGGCATGGATCGCTGGGTTGGAATGTCGGCGAGTGAAATCATCGAAGGTGGGTGCAGCGCAGCGCGGCGGGGGGTCGCGCCGATATGGACGAAGAGGGAGGAGTGGCGGAGCGTCGTTCCTGGGCAGAAGGCGAGATCGGTTGGGCGCGAGGGTGCGATGATCTGGAGCTGGATCTCGTACGTATACACGCTAACGGGAAGCTTTGGTCCGACCAAACAAGGTGTGGATCCCCTCGAGAAGCCTACCATAAAAGGCAAGGGAGAACAACCAGGGGCGGGCGGAGGACAGGGAATGAAGGGAGAGAGAGAGACGAGCGGGAAGAGTCGCGCTGTGGATCTTGGAAAGAAGGGCGAAGGCGGTCACGCGGGTGGGGCAAGGCCCGGCTTTGATTTTGCCCATATAGAAGGATATCGGCCTGCCGTGGAGCCTGCCATCCCCGCCCAGATCCAGCCCCGCTGTCCCGTCCCTCCCACCTCCTCTTAATTTGCCGGACTTTACCGCCTCCATGTCTGTTGCCGCCCAGTACGCCGCCGCCGTCCCCGACGCCCGCTATTACGACCCCAACACCTTCTTCTCCTACGCCCCGCCCTCCCTCAACGCCGTCACAAACGCCGCCCTCGACGGCCAATATGCCTCCGGCGCCGCCTATGTTTGGGACGCGCACGAACCCGCCGTCCAATCACCGCCCGCCTACTCGTCCTCTGCTTCCGCGAACGCCTACCACTCCGCCGCCGCCCCGGCCTCGTCGGCCCCGTCCGGCCACTCCTCCGTGACCGCGTCCTTCGCATACAGCGCCCCGACCGACTTCGTCTCCTCCCACCGCGCGTACCCCTCCAACGTCTCCCGCGTAGCCCCATCCTCGTCGCTGTCGCCGTCGTCAGCAGCAGTCACTGCACGCGGCGCGTCGTCTAGCCACCGTGGCCATTCATACTCGTCCGGCGCCCGGTCGTACTCGTCCCTCGCCGCCGCGGCAACCACCAACGCGTCCAACAGCTCCTCCTCTACTCCCCGCCTCCAAAATGCCTCCTGGGACAACGCCGCGCTGTACACCATAGACCCTTCAGACCCCGTTTCCAACGCGCCTCCCCAACAGCACGCATACAGCCGCAGCTCAACGACGTCCTCCGTCCCCGCGACCCCCGTCTCACCCCCAATCAAGGAGGAAGACCCTGAGGGCGAGTTCATCATCGAGGTCTCTGTTCCCGCCGACCCCGTGCCCAGCTCGATGCCCGAGGTACCCCTCCGCGCGACACACGCCCCGCCGAAGATGCGCAGCATGATGTGCTCGTTCCGCCTCGAGAGCTTTGCGATGCACGACGGCATCCGCTCCGCGGCGACGCAGCCGGGCCCTGGGGGCATCGTCGTCGGCCCGCTCAAGGAGCAGCCGATCGAGTTTGAGTGGCAGGCAGACCTCGTCGAGCCGCTCGTCCCCCAGGAGGAGGACGCGTACCGGTACGGCATGGCGCAAGGAAAGGCGCGCGCGCAGGTTGGATATTCTCCTTCGGTGCATTCGCCCCCTTCCCCTCGGAGAACGGGTGGCGGGAATGAACTGCGGAGCCCGCGCACTGGCAGGACAAGGGCGGATTCATACACCGCGGTGGGGACGGCGTCCCCGGCGCTCAGCCTCGACTACCCCCAGCAAGTCGACAGCGGGGACGGTTGGGATGCGTCCTCCGCTTACGGTTCTGCCGCGGACAACGGTTCCGGGAGCGGGACGACGTCGGCGAGCCCGACGTTTGCGCCGATCATGACCCCCGCGCAGTCGCTAGGCTGGAGTTTGCGTTACCAGTCCGGGGACGTCGACAACACGATGGAGTCCTCGGGCGGATACCATCGCCAGCAGACGGTCACACAGCCATCCCGTGCGTTCTTTTTTATCTGTGTGGAGTGCTTTTGACTGACGCGGTGTTCACCTTGACAGTGTCCCGGGTGTCACAGCCGACAAGCCGCTACCTATACGCCGGCAGCTCGAGCGTGGCGAAGACGTACCAGCCCGAGCAGCAAGCGCACTTTGGGTACGACAGCAGCGGGTACCCGCGCAGCAGCGGCACTAGCGCGGGGAGGTACAGCTCGGAGGTGTACGCGTCCTCGGGCTCGACGTCGTCGTGGTACCGTGAGCAGCCATCCTTTGTATCGGGAGGAGTGGTGCTGATTGGCGCGTTGTTTAGGCTGAGGATGTGTTGTGGGCGCCCTGCTATCCACCCATTCCCTTTCCGGGCTCCTGGTTCAACTCTTTCTCAGACCCGGATGCTCCGCTCCCCATTCTTCGTCGGCATGAATTACCGATCCCAGTGCACGACGATCATCCCCAGAGGACGATCATTCCTCTGCACGCGTGGAGGCGGCCGGACTCCTCCACGCCGCGCGGCATCTCAGTGCGCCCCCGCCCCGGACTTCTTGCATATTTTCTTGGACCGCCGCAGTGTCTGCTTAGCTGCTGGTCGGATACTGCCCCTTCTCCGAGCGTCGTGCTAGGACATCGCACGCGCGCCCCCGTCTCCGTCTGTCGTTGTACTGTATCGTATCATATGGTGCCGTATCGTATACCTGCTCCAAGTGCAAACCTACATACATCATCTCCATCCCCGTCTCATCCGCTCTTATCTTGTCTATGTGCTAGTGCTACTATCTCTGCTCGCTCGGTCCCGCACGCATCCATCCCTAGATATCCCTGCATCCTGGTTATGTTTCCTGTCGGCTTTGCTTGGTCTCGTGTTGTTATGTCGCTTGGTTCTGTCATACCCCGGTTCTGATCCTGCTGTGTCCTCGCTGTGCAACCCCCTCTGTATGCTTACTATCCTGCTCATCGTGCTCGCGTCTAACTCATCTCATGCTATCGGCGTCCGATTCCCTAGTTTGAGATCTCGCTCGCCGGGGTTTGTGCTTCGTCTTGTTGGACTTCTTCATGTATCTACTTGCAAGTCTTCTCGGTGACTGCTTCGCTGCTGTATCTATATATAACTTCCTTGCCATCAGACCAGCCCTGTATGTCGGAGTCTCGTACAATTGAATTGCGGTGCATAGTCTTGTGAAATGGAGCGTCGATCGACTTGAAGAACCTTCGTTTGTGCGAGGAATGAGAAGGCAAACGTGAATTAATGGTGGGGACTCGGACTACTTGTTCCATGTGTGTCAATACTACATACTTCACTATGATGTCTACCTTCCAATGCTTTATATGCTCACAAGCAATGATCCTTTTTTTTAACGGAGCTTAGAGTCGCGCGGGGCAGATGAGTACCTTTCGCGATAATTGCTAGGCGTCCTCACAAGCAATCCTACCAAGCCCACATACGTACAATACCGTACAAAGGGTGATCGACGCAGTGCCAAGTGAGACTCAATTCCTCTATATCTGTGCTCACTCGGGCCATGCGTCAAAATGACGAGCACAGATATTTACCCATACGGCATTCCAGTCTCGATACGGGCCCATACACATGCCGCAGGTTGGGAGTGATATGTTAATGCACCGTCCGCCCGGTGGTCTCAATACATCGGATTATCGGAGACAAGCCGCAGTGTGTTTAGATCATGGCATGGAGCGTCGATCGAGGCAGACCTCGGTATCCGCTATTTCTTAGCATAGCCTAGAAGCACTAGTAGGCCATGGCAGCACTCTACGCATATCTTACCAATGTTCTCTGTTCTCAGTCCATCCGGCATTCATACTACGAATGAGGAGTGATCTTGTCTATCAGAAGGCGTTCTTCGAGTGCGCTCGAAGTTATATCATGCGCTCGGCAGGAATCCGGCATCCAAGGCTAACTTGGTATGCTGTGAGTGTGCGGCGGCAGGAGAGCCCGGGGCGACGATAGTGTCGAAGCGTGCGAGATAGCGTGAGGCACTCGGATCCGTGGCAAGGTTCGCGAAGGCGTTGGTTTGAGTCTGTGCATCTTCCCCGCCCAGTAGCCGCAAGCGTATCGACCGTGGCATATGCCTATTTTTGATAATTGTGGCCACCCTCAGCTCCATGTATGCAAAAAGGCGAGTACGTCCGTTTGTGGTACGTGTGAAGAATGCATTATAGTCAAGCTCTAGACGTTCGCTGTGCCCGCGCATGCAAAGCGACACGGGAACACTGAACGCCCCCCCGGCTCCGAGCACACGGACCACACAAAGACGGACACGCACCGCAGGGAAACACCGCGGGGGTCTGTGAGCACCATCCACCCCTAGTCAGGGAATTTCTACGCTCCAGCAGAAGCTACAGCACCCGCTCATATTCCAGGCGGAACTCGTACGTACAGCGGGGAGGGGCAAGGCAGCAATCGAGGGCCCATCCGTGCACACGCTGTCCGTTAGGCATTAGGGCATCAAACGCGCCGCGGCGGTGATCAACGAAGGGATGCACGCCGTGGCCAGCGTGCCTGGTGCGCCGTGCGGCTTGCGCGGTGGACTAGGGTGCCAGTCAGTACCCCGAACGAAGGTGACTAGTGGTGGGTGCGGCATGCCGTAATGCGTTCGAGTGTGTGGGCTTCGCGGAGCTCCCGCGGAGATTTCTTGGCAGGTCGGAGGTCGGGGAGTGCGTGTGTCTGGGATTGCGTGCCGGCATGGAGGGGCGATCTAGGGGGAGGCGGTGAGGGTTGAATTGAGTCTGGGCGTGCGTAGGATAGCGGGTGTGGGTACCAACTGTCTGCTTCGCTGCCGCTGTCTGTGTGCGGCGACGCTCGGCAAGACGATCAGCGCACAGTCCGGGTCCGATCGAGACGACGACTAGGGCATCGCGTCGAGGCAGCGGGGTCGGACGATGTGCAGGGGCGCAGACACGCAAAGGGATGGATATCGTTCGCACGACCATAAAACGTCGCGGCCAGACGGCGACTTGCACCAAAACAACACAGGAGGGCCCGCAGCGGGAGAGGCGGCAAGTGCTTCCGCGCGAGGATCTGCGGGCAGATCGCCCCCCAGGTTCTCATTCTGATTCGCAGGGAACGCCGCGCGCGCGAGCACGCCGTGCGCGGGCGCCGAGCGTCCGTGCGTGTCGCGAGGCCAGTGGACGCGCGGGGTTCGCGGCAGGTATGGCGGGTGGGAGAACCGGCGGCTGCGCGGCTGCGGCACGCGTCTGGGTCGGGCGGCTGGGCGCGGGGCTTCCTTGGGGTAGCTTCGCGGGAGAAGGGCATGGCACGGGAGGGGTCCGAGGCTCTATCTGTGGAGTGCGTTTTGGGAGAAGGCGCGATCGATGTGCGGGCTGAGGATGGCGCTGATGCGAACCGTGCGTGTGTTGTGGGAGTGTGTGTTAGCCGAGGAGTGGAAGGATGGCTGCATGGTACCAAAGGCAAGCCGTTTGCCACACTCAAAGGTGTGTCCAGGTCATGGGTTACCTATAGAACCCGCCGCGCGGCGAGATGCGAAGTGCAAAAATCCGCGTGCGTATGCCCTTGTGTCGTCCGCGCGGTCACGAAGATATGCGGGAAACTTGAAGGGATCGTGACTCAGTGATGTTCTGCGGCGAACGCCTCGTCACACGAGATGGAGTGCGCACCTGGCTCTTTCGAAGTTACGAACCAACCGCAGGAGCGGCGCAGAAGTAGTCAATACGTATGAGAAGACGCGCGTACCCGGTTCTACGCAAGGCGAACGACCGGCATGGGCAGCCGTTAGCCAACTGGTCGGACTCACCCGGTAGGATGATCATGGCTCGGAGATAGGTTTGGGTACAGCACCCGATGACTGCGGAGAGTTTGTGGAATCGGTTCGAGACGCTGCGTCCATCTTCGAGCACGAAGCGCCGCGAAAATTGAACGTGTACCTGGGCCAAACACGTAATGCTGAGAGGTTTCGACGAGGGTCCGTGTTTCATAAATCGCGATGGTCTCAGATTCCTCGAACCCGTCTCATCGATAAGCGGACTGTGAGGTTTTCGTAGCCTGAGTAAGTCCACGGCCCACGTTGGTGTGTAAGTCAACAATATCGAACTGGACGGGAGAGCTCACAATAGCTGCAATACTGCACGACTACCCATCGCAGTGCAGATTTGCTTTAGATCCGAGAAAACTACAGTTATGAAGGATGAAACCTTCGGGATTCTGTGATCGATAAGGCGAGCATACAGCTTCCGCCCCCGACGGCCAACTATAGGCCCCCCGGCCTCTTGAAAGTTGGACGTTGCCACAGGATGGTTGTGGCGGACCCGTCGCCGGCGGTAGTACTGCAACCATGTTCTTGGCAGGTCTGTCGAACAAGCGATGGTTAAAGAGGTTAACAAACAAGCCGACGAAACCACGCGATGCTTCCTGCTCACCAACAGCGTCGACTTGTATTATGTTCAATGATCGACGCATTATGCTAGGCTCGTCTCCATCGGAAACGGATGGCGCGAACGAGCGGAGGGCACCGAAACGTCTGGGCAAGGTGGAGGCCCTTCTAGAGGGGGTACGTTAATTCCGGCAGTGCGAATTCCGGACACTCACCTCTTATATGTATGTTGCATAGCAGGATAGTCATATACGTCCGAAAAGAACGCCTTAACTTTACAATTTTGGTATAAGAGTGGCAATGGCAGAAGCCTATAGTGGGCCTCTGCCGTTGTCACCCAAAGAGTAAATTATATAGACGAATGGAGACGTACCTATTGTGATAATCCCACCATAGGACATCTGTTGCGGAACAGCCTACGGCGGTACTGTGGGTGTGTTCTTGAAAAGCCTGTCAGACAAGCAACGGTAAAATTAAAAAAGGCTAACAGGAGAGCCGGGGGGATCAGGCGATATTTCCTTCTTACCAGCAATGTTGGCTTGCATCATCCCCATCTATCAACGTATCGTGGTAGAGGCCCTGAGAATCCTTTTAAGTATGCCTTACACGGCCGGACACATGATGTCGCGTTTTAGTCCAGGCAGGATGTGGGATCTCGAAGGCGATTTGGGTGGTCCGCCCCGTGTGTAAGGCGCCGGCATGCACCCTGAGAGGTTCAGTTTGGTTCAGGAAGTGTAAGGTCTTTCAAAAGGACGAATTTCGCTCGACTACACCTGAACATTTGCCCTGAACCAGCTGGAGGTCCGGGTGTGAGAGGCCTCGAAGGTCGCGCGTCCAGAAAGTCGGTGTAGAGCATAGAGCTCCTAATGGATGGCCCATTTTGGTCTGGGCACTGTGTAAGGCATCTGGGAGGGCTGTCAGGGTTCCTATCGCGGGCTCGATTTCTGTAATCTGAGGCTGGGGTGTTCATTCAGAAAGGATCGGTCTTAATCGGCGAGTCTTTTCTGTCCAGGGCGATGGCCACCGTGTGGTACCTCGGTGGCGATGGTATCGATTGCCTCGGCGGTCCGTCGATAACGAGTCGTGTGCCGGAGATCCCTCGGAGTTAGCTACGCTGCGCTGCACGATGTGAGAAATAGAGACCGGATGCACTGACCGAGGAGACAGGTACCGAGTCCGGACAAACGCCTCACCGGAGACAGGCTGCTCGTGGCTGCAGGTGGCTACTCGCCTGCAGGTCGCTTAGCGGCTGGCGCTGAACGGTGGACGATGAATGCCGGCAGAGGAAAATGGCGGAAGAATGAAGATGCGAAGAATGGGTATCGCATGGACGAGCGGAAGGACTGACGGCCCCGCCCAGCGTCGGCGTGGCGGTGATGGGAGGCGGACAAGTGATCGACCGTTTGGGTTGGCGGAGCGCCCGATGTCCACGTGGGACGGATCGCACAGTCACCGCCCTCTCACACGCTCTCCTCGTCCATTGCCCCCAGCCCACCGTCCCCCTCGTTGCCCAGACCCCACGCTTGCTTGACACCGTATACATCTGCAGGGGCTATGTCAGACAGCATGGGAAGGCGCCGCAGCGTCGACGTCGGCGGCCTCGCCCTCGCCCTCAGCGACGAGAACCAGGGTCACGGATGGGGAGGTTGGGAGGAGACAGACTGCGGCGAGACGAGGTCCGTTGCCTGTTGCCATCTTCCACGGGCATCCATGTCGACTCGACCCATCTTCGTTCTAGATATGCAGAAGTCCTGATCGACGTCCGCGCGCACACGGAGACGATGGTTAGCCAGGACTGCGAGCACTTGTACGTCCGCAGCCGCCCTCATGCTCTCTCCATCCCATTTACCCCACATGAAGCAACTCATGTTGTGTGGTGCTTGATCGAGACACGCACGAACGATTGATTCACTCGTTGAGCTCGTGGCATTTCGAGCCTCACAAACTACCCGAGGAAGAAGTCATCGCGTGCTCCTATATCCTCTTCGAGGCGCTCTATCGCATAGAGAACATGCAGGAGACTGTATCTGTATCACTGAGTAAGTCATCTCTCTACGCAAGTGTTTCGTATAGTTTCCTCTCCCCAATACCTTCCAATCTGCGCGTAATGCCCGATTGACCGGGGTTCTTGCCAAATTGGCTTCCTGGCATCCTAAGGTACTTGCGTATATTGTACTGAGATTGCGTTTCATTGTAATGTGGCAGGACACTGACGGATGTTCTCTAGACTCTATAGCGACCTTCCTGCAGCATCTATGTCAACTTTATCGACAGGCAAACACGTACCATAATCTGCAGCACGCACTCGACGTCTTCCAGGCGGTGTACTTCTTCTTGACTTCTGCTGGTGCTGTTCCTCCGGTCACGATTCTCTTGGAAGACGGGCGAACATGGAAACGAGATCGAAAAGCTTCGGATCCGCTGGTGGGCTTATTAACCGATGAAGACCTGTTCGCGCTATGTATCGCTGCGGTAGGACACGATGTAGGCCATCCGGGGCTTAACAATGCCTTCATGGTACGTCAGCTTACTCGGCACCGCAACTGCTATTCCAGGTCCTGACGTCATTAGTAGAAAAATGCGAAAACACCGCTAGCAGTCGTCTACGACGACAAGTCCGTGCTCGAGCAGATGCACTATTCGCTCATCCTACAGATTATGAGGCATCATAACCTGAGCTTCCTCCTCGATCGACCGACCGCAGGTCCGCTCTTCCGCCAGCTACTGCTCAAGACCGTGCTCGCGACAGACATGGGCATTCACTTTAACTTCATGACCGACTTCCGGGACATGCTTGCCGGTGCCGACCTTCCGGAGTTCCAGCGACGTATCTTGGTGTGTCAGGCATTAATCAAGTGTGCAGACATTAGCAACCCAGTAAGATACACATGAAACGATATCCACGTTCGTGCCCTGAATATCCCTGTCAGAGTCGGCCGTACCTCGTCTCGCAACATTGGGCGACCGCGCTCGAGTCGGAGTGGAGCAGCCAATTACTGCTCGAGAAGCACCTGCAACTTCCGTCGTCTGTCAAGCCGTCGGATAGTCGGATAGGCGAGGCGAACAGTCAGATATGGTTTAACACGACATTTGCGCGCCCGCTGTTCGAGCTCATCGCGCAAGGCATCCCGTGTACGTTTTCCTGGCATCGTGATCTATGTTGCACTCATCGCTCGTCTCTAGCGTTCGAACAGTTCGCATCGCAAGCAAGAGAGAACCTGGCGCTCTGGCAGACACGCGCGGCCGAACTCGCTGCTCAACCGAGCGAGCCCTCACAAGATGCCCCAGAAACGCCATTAACCTGGCCCTCGCAGGCACCCAACGACTTCCTGACGGCGTTCCCTCCAACATTGCCAGAATCCTTTCGACAACCGGAGGAACTGTCATACCCCATGGTATACCACCACCATCATCGACTGTCCAGCGTCGCACCCAGCACCTCCTCTTCCTCGTCTACCCCTAGCCAGTACGAGAGCTGCGAGTCATCACTACCGTCGCCCGTCTTCTCCCCTGTGTTGGAACCCTCCGCAGCATCGCCACCCGCGTCGCCGTCAATACAGGGTTCATTACCGCCGCGCCTCGAGCTTCCGCAGTCACGCTCACCCAGTGTTGCGTCCAATGCCCCCTCTACCTCCGCGAGCGTGTTCAGCATGACGAACGAAGCGACTGCGGCCATTCGCGCGGCCTACAAGGCCAGCGTGCGCAAGAAGAAGTCGTTCCACCGCTCCTCGTGGAACCCAAGCCCGACCGCCGTATCGTCCCTGTCGCAGACCCCACCGCCGGTGCCTGGGCCCGCAGCTGGGCGAAGTCCGGTTTCTCCAGCGGGGTCTGCGGACAGCCCGATGAGCCTCAGCGGCGGATCGCACAGCACCGGGACGCTCACGCCTAGTCCGCTTACCCCAGATGGGAATGCGACACAGGCTCGGCAAACGTTGCTGAAGACCGCACTCGTTTCTGCGTCGTCATAGGACTAGTCCTGACGACCCATTCCCTCCATCCTCACCCTACCCGCGTTTTGACTACCCGCCCGCGACCCATGCCCTCGAACTCCCCCGCCTCACCACTTCCGCCCGCCATCATCACGCTGTCTCCTCCGCCCTATTCCTACTTCCCTACACGGTTCCGTTCCGAGGCTTTTTGGCACGATGCTGTATCATGTATATCCTGACGTATGTATGTATCTGAGCGCTGTCCGTCGGTCCATCTCCTCGCACCATCTCCCCGTTTGCTTCTGGTCTCCTTTGTCTGTGCACTATTGGTTCTTGTCTCCACCCTCGCCCTAGTTTTGTCGCGCCAGCCTTCGGACGCTCGACCATTGCACCGACAATCTCACAGCCGCGATATCTTGGAGCTTCGGGCGGCCGGCTCACCATCCCATAGTATCCATCTCCTGCTTTACATACTTACGAACATTGGCAGCAGGACGTGTGCACCCCTCCTTGAAAACCCTGTTCCCGTAGTACGTTTCCTGAACTACGATACCCTCCCCATGTGTAGCAGTATCGATATCGACTCGTGGCTCGTCTCCCGCATCTCTTCTCCCACCCAGCGCCTTGCAATGCCTGCGCCGTTCTCAGTTCCCCCCGAGAGTGCGCACGTCGTCCACAGCGTGGACTCGGGGTCTCCGGCCCCACATGCACACCGGTGAGCGCTTGCGAAGCGGGACGGTGGTGCCGGCGGGGCACGCCGGACCGGGCGGTGAGGCGGCCCGGATACCCCTCGATGACCTTCGAGGCGTTCGGGAGGGGGTTATAAGAACCCACCACGGAGGTCATGTTGCCCCCATCGCTCTTCTGCCCCTGCGCACGGTGCCAGCTGTACGATTTCAAGGAATGGCACCCAAAATCACTGGATACAAGACACATGGTGAGTGCTGCACCCTTGGGTGTGGAGGAACTTGGATGGAGCGTGATGATCGGCGTCGGTGCCTGTATGAGTGTCCTCTGAGGGGCTCGGACAGGTACGGGTGACGATCCTGACGGTTCGAAGTATGGGTAGGCTGTTGTGATTCATAACAGCGGGATTGGCACCCCGGCAACACCATCTAAGGTGTTGGACTGGATGACTGTTCATATCATAGGGGAAGAGGCTTTACTCTTCTGACATCTGTTTCGCCATCTTTGGGTCTCCCCTACTGAAACAGCGCTCCTTTAATCAACTTGCGCTAGAACCCTTAGACTTTTCGTTTCTTCTATAACAGTGCTAACCCATATACTCAGACATCCGTTTCCCCACATCGCTGAGCGGTGATGGCACGGACGCCATGAACACCGACTGCGACTACTCGTCCGCCTACGTGAAGCTCCTCACCGACTCGGACCTCACCGGCTTCGGCATGACGTTCACGATCGGCCGCGGGAACGACATCGTGTGCATGGCGATCGAGGAGCTCGCGAAGCGCCTCGTCGGCAAGGACGTCGAGGAGATCTTCGCGAACATGGGCAAGACGTGGGACTATCTGTCCGCGGACTCGCAGCTGCGATGGTCAGTCATTTTGTGTGTGCGAATGGCCTGCGTGCGCGGTGCTTACTATAGGACAGGATCGGACCGGAGAAGGGCGTGATCCACATCGCGCTGGGTGCGGTGGATAACGCGCTCTGGGACATGTTCGCGCGGTCCCGGAACAAGCCCCTCTGGAAGCTTGTTGTTGACATGACACCTGTGCGTATCCGTCCTTCAACGATCTTATACCGGTGTCAGTTCTAACTGCATTGCACGAACAGGAAGAGATCGTGAACGCGACCGCGTTCCGCTACATCACCGACGCAATCACGCGCGAGGAAGCACTCGTCATGCTCAAGGAGAAGGCAGCCACTCGCGCAGAACGCGAAGCCAAAGTGCGCGAGCTCGGATACCCCGCCTACGTCACGTCTGCTGGCTGGCTCGGATACAGCGACGAGAAGGTCGCGCGCCTCACGCGCGAGGCCGTCGAGGCCGGCTTCAACCACTTCAAGATGAAGGTCGGCGCGGACCCCGCCTCGGACCTGCGCCGCGGCTCCATCATCCGTTCCATCATCGACGACCCGCAATACCTTCCCGCGGGCCGCAAGCCGAGAGACCCGAATGGACCTGACTTGGCTGGCAAGAACGCAGGGCCGACCGGGAGTGTGCTCATGATTGACGCAAACCAGGTCTGGGACGTCCCGCAGGCCATCGAGTACGTGAAGACCCTAGAATCGATCAAACCCTGGTGAGTACAGCCATTGTTGATTCAATCCCGCCATACGAGATTGGCATGTGAGTCAACAGGTTCATCGAGGAGCCTACCGCGCCGGATGACATTCTCGGTCACGCTGCGATCCGGAAGGCCCTCAAGCCCTACGGCATCGGCGTCGCGACGGGCGAGCACGCTCACAACCGTATGGTCTTCAAGCAGCTTCTGCAGGCGGAGGCCATCGACGTCTGCCAGATTGACTCGTGCCGTCTCGCCGGCGTCAGCGAGGTGCTGAGTGTTCTTCTCATGGCTGCTAAGTAAGAACGCGCCTCTGGTGATGATGATGACTGTGCTGACAGATCTGGCAGGTTTGGCGTCCCCGTGTGCCCTCACGCCGGTGGTGTAGGCCTCTGCGAATACGTGATTCACCTCAGGTCAGTCCGTGTTTGCGTAAACGCCACCGATCGCCTATAAATTTTTCTTTCAACAGCCTCATCGACTATATTGCTATCTCCGGCACCATGGAGCGGAATGTGCTGGAATTTGTAGACCACTTGCATGAGCACTTCCTCTACCCCTGCTCTATCAACAAGAATGGCAGGTACAACGTTCCCAGCAACGCGAAGGAGGGTTACAGGTGTGGTTCTTCGCCCGTTCGTTATTTACAGGCTATACAGATTGCTGACGTACGGCATCGCGCGCAGCATCGAGGTACACGAGGCCAGCATCGCCGAGTACGAATATCCGAATGGCTCGTACTGGAAGAGCGTGAAGGCGTAACGACAGTCGCATAGGCACCCACGCGATGCTCCAACACACGTTAGTCGGACGAGCTGCGCGCGGTGCGCGCGAGCACCGAGAGGGGTGATCGCCAGCAGCGCAGTAAGGACGGGAAGGCATATTTACCACCCGAATCCCATGTATGTATCATAGGCTATAGCACGAGCCCGAAGCTGGATTCATTTGCCCTCGTTCGGGCTGCGACACCGCCGGGTGGACGCCACGACGCGCGGACAGCAGTGTCCCGCGCCCGCCGTGTTCGACCCACATACTGTTGCGTGCGCTGATGCACAGCACAGCCGCACCTCTTGTGCCACACAACCGGCAAGCGCACGCGCAGTCCCGCCTTCTGCTCCCGTTCCGACGATGTCGACGCCTCTCACGCTGCTTAGCTGCGACCGATCGTCGCGGGCGAGCCGTTCATTATGCAAACCGCGTCTCCCAGCTCGGTTATGTTATAGCTCACTACGAGTACGTGAGTCAATTCATACAGGCCTGTCCGTGTCCGCCGGGAAGATCAGCGAGTCATCTTCTCCATTACGGTCGCGACGCATTTAGAGCACACGATCAGGCCTGGCTTTTGATAGTCGCACATCACCCAGGAAGTTGTAATACGCCGGAGAATGTCAGGCCCATACCCACTGGCAGTCAGTGCCGCGTTGACATTGATTGAATGATCAGAAGAGGAAGAGCAGCGACAGCGACGGTAAGATCTAGTTGAGACAGCGGGTGCTGAGAGCAAGATGTATCAGAGCACGGGTAATCCTACATACCGTAAGTTATACAACAAGCAGGCACGAAAACCCGCGTACAAGAAACGCACAAGAAAGAGGAATAAACTAGGGGGGTTAATAAGATATCGGCACGATCAGGCCCAAGAAGACAATACCTCCTCACGGCCTCAGCCCATGAGGGTCATCACCTGTGAACAGTCCACGCGTTAGCCTCGCCAATGTACGCGAAGAAGGGGACAGCTTGTGGAGCGTACCGCCAATCGGCCAGCGAACACGAGCAACAGCTTCACAAACTCGTCCTGCTTGTCGAAGAAGAGCGCATGGCTGCCGCCGTCGACCACATGCGCCTCCGCGTTCCGGAAGTGGCGCCGCAGCTCGCCGACGACCACGGGCCCATGCACGAGCGCGTCCTGCGAGCCGACGACGAGCATCAAGGGCAGACCCGCCCTGCCCGCTTCAAGCAGCTTCGCGGGGTCGTGCGGTACGGCGAGCACGGACGCGGTCACCTCGGGCGCCTGCGCGATGCTCAGCCCGAGCCAGGACGACCTGAGCGCGTCCGGGACCGCGCATGCGGCGCCTGCGAAGAGCCCGTGCACGAGATCCGTCTTGGCCCGCGCGGAGATCACGGTGTCCCGGGACGAGCGCAACACCTGCGCCACCCCCAGCATGCGCTCCGTGGCTGTCCGTGGCATCTCGGGGCCCAGGAATGGCAGTGGTGCGACGAGCACTATGCCTGAGATCGGGTTGGGGCTGGCGGAGGCACAGACGTCCGCGACCGCGGTTGCTGTAGTGTAGCACCTCATCAGCGTGGTTCGCGACTGTAAGCATCGCTGGGCATGTGAGACGCACCACCGAAGCCCCTGAATGACTGTAGAATCAAATTTAGGCGAAGATGGAAGGGCCGAACCACACGCACCAGGCGACCACGATCGGTTGACGCAGACCGAAGCCATTGACGACAGCGCAGAAGTCATCGGCATGGCGGGTAGGATGTAACCCCTCTTCGCATAGAGCAATCCCGCTCCGGCCATGGCAGCGGAGGTCATACCGAATCTATGAATGGATGGCGTGAACGGAGGCCCATCAGATGCTAAATGCACTGCACACCCACCAGGTACAGATGGTCTGTTAGGCGCCGGTCGCGTACGAGGTCGTCAAAGACCACCGAGGAGAGCGTTGCTTCGTGAATGAACACGATGTGCGGATTCATGGGGCTACCCACCGCCTCCGCGTATATTGGCGTCCCGTCGGAGGACCGCAGAGTCTTGACTGTGGAGGCACAAGACATGGCGGATGGGTGCTGAACTTGGTGGGCAAGGATTGGCGAGGCGCACAAGTCCGCCTGGTGCCCAGCGCGAGGTGGGTATATATGTGCGCGCGGCTCAATCATTCAAATTGACCCGTCCAGAGAAGGCGAAAATTGAGTGTGGCCACAACCGAGAGCACACACCGCCGTGGTGATTCTCCCGGGCCCTGCTCCGTGTGTGGGGGGAACAGCGATCTGGATGCATCGGGAGATTGGATGTTGAGATGTGACCGGGAATTCTCGCGGCAGCGACACGATCTCATCGCTAGCACGTAACAGATTGCTGGCGCCGAAATACTCGACGGCTGTCTTCCCGCATGGATTACTACGAGCCGCGCCTAATGGTGTGCATGTCAGCAATCTCCCGGTCGGCGTACATGATTGTTAACGATACGCACGAGACTCGGACTAGTCCGTTGCACGGTACGCCCGTATTCCGAATGACGGGCGCGGAGGAACGATGTGGGTGAAACGAAGCTCGTGTCGCACTTGCGGTGCCCGTCTGTAACAAGCCGGAACTGCGCACGATCGCGCGCAGTGCACAACATCCCGAGCTCGGGGACGACCGCCGGCCTTACGAGCGTGGCCCGGAGTTCCGGGACCTCGGTGGAGGATGATCAAAGTGAGACAGCCGAGTCGCTGTCAAATAGAGTCGCTGAAGTGATGGCCAATTCAGGAGGAATTGGTGCACTGCAATGCGATAGCGTCAAGCCAACCGGTTTCGACACACGTGAATCGCTGTCAGAAACTTGGGTGTGTCGACGGGGGCGTGCCTTGGCACACTCGCATCATCTTACGCACTGGATAGGCACAGCCACATGGCTTATAAACACAAATGCACTGTACTGACGATGGGAACGCTCACCGGTATAGAGTGATTTCCGGACTGTCGTTCCGAGGACGACGAGGACAGTTATATTACGTGCAACCAGCCTTCAGTGATTGTCGCATCCAGGGGGGCGACGCCGGTTAAAAGGTACAGTTGCATCGTAGGAGACGCGAATCGAGCCAGGCGTCGCCGGGTAGTGTGAGAGTGCGAGGGCAGCTTCTTGGACGAGGGGGTGGTATGCTGGTTGCATGTAAATAGACATTCTATTGCGCAAGATTGTACAGCGAAGAAAATTGACGAACCGCAATGCTTTGTAATGCGTGCCCTACGGATGAGTCAGGGATTCCGGCCGGACTAGGAGATTTGAGATCGTGAAGTACCGGAGTAAAGACGCGACGATACCCTCAGGACAATAGATGATGACAGTATGAACAAATGGACACGGGGCCGTAAACTTCATATGGAGCGCACAGCAACCACGAGAGCTTTGAGCCGCTCTAACGCCTCCGGATCTACCGAATAGCACTGTATGAGCCTCAGGTAGGATATTTTGGCCATATCTGCGGCCGCGGCGCCACGACGAGCATCGACAACGCGCAAGATTTCGTGACCGGATATGTCAGCGCAACTTTGGAAGCAAAGAGCTTCTAGTCGCGGTAGGAGCCAACCGCCCATTGTGTCAGGCCCCGCAGCAAGCACCTCGAACAGCCTGCTCCCGACAACACCCGAGGCGGGCGATGCAAGGCCAAGGCCGGTAAGGTGCGGGAGGTGGTGCAATGCTCGAACGAATGGTGCAAGGCCTACACCATTGAAGTTGAAATTCCGGAGGTCGAGAAGGCGAAGTGAGGGGAAACGCCCGGGTGAAAGCGCGATGTGAGTCAGCCATTGCATGTCCTCGGCAGAGTTCGCGGAGACATAGGACAACGAGGGTAGGGATGTAGACTGAAGGAAGAGGTTGATGCTGGTGGCGTCTACCAGATCGAACTCGAGACCCCTGAGTTCGGGTAACTCGATCAGGACGGGTGTCGCCTGGAAGAGGTCGTCCGTGGAATCGAGGGAGAAGGCAGCCAGTCGCATGGTCAGCCACCTGATGGGCGAGGCGACAATCATCGACATGAACCTTTTGAACGGATATTCGATGCGAGTGGAGGAATACCCGGACCGTTCCAGGATGAGGGATAACTGGCGTAGAGCAGGCATCGGGGCACTGACGCACTCCAGCGGTATATGCTCGAGCACGACGTATGTGAGACGAGGACATGGTTGTGCCAATATGTTGCAGGGATCATCCGTGTCCGGGTCCACCGAGTCGAGACGAATATAGAGATCCTCCAAAGCAGGACCCAGTTCGGTGGCGTTTTGTTGGACGACACGCATCCGAGGTCAATCCTGGACTGACAATGTGCATGAGTAGCATCGTGACAGCGCCGGCTTCAGCTCAGTCATGATGGTTTGGCAGTCAACGAAGTTGTCGACGTAGCGGAAATCGATGTCGACGAAAAGCTTTGTCGCCTGGGAGCGCTGAAGATACGCCCGCATCTTGCGCAGAAAAGCGGGTATTCGCCATCCCCAGTTGGAGTCCAGAACGATGTACGACCATAGAACTGGGCAAGCCAAACAGACCCCTCGCCATTGGTGGCATACCAGATTGAGGGACGGCAGCAGTTCCACGGACTCTTCGCTGAGTTCGAAAATTCGACAGAGAATTTCCGGAGGAAGACGGTGGACGAGGGCGCGTTGGTCCAGCAAACGCTCCCGCTGGAGTCTGAGGTTAGAGAGCTGTGTCTCTAGTTCCGATATCGCCTTGTCGAGGTCCGAGATATCCGAGGGTAACTGACGGGGATCACTGCAGTACGAGGTGAGAAACACGACAGGGTAGAGACTGAAAATCCCTTACACTCTCCTGAGATCGTCAGGGTCATCGGTTTCTGGGTCGAATGGTAAGTTTAGATCATCCCAGGACGCGAGATCTTCGTAGGAAGGTGACGAGGTCATGGCGAGGATCGTGAACTGTAGAGTTGGGGTCTGGCGGAGATGAGGGAGAGAAACAACCTGCGTGCTGCGTAAGCGCTAGACTGCAGTGTTGTGAAGGCAGTGAAGGAATGTACGGACCGTGGCCGGGCCGTCAAAGGGCGCTTGTGGGCTTTGCAGTGAGAGAGAAACAGCCTACACGACGGGCATCCCGCCTTTGCAGACTAGTGTTGCCGCAAGCTGAGTTAAGCTGAGTTAAGCCAGGGAGCTGATGTGAGCTTGTTTGATGAGCTCGAGCCAGCCAGCCCAGCCAGCCAGCTTGCAAGCTAGGCGCTCACGAATTACCAAAAATGGTACAAGGCGCCCATCGTATCCGACGAGCTCGAGGATCGCTCAACGTCGAGCGGAAGGTGGTGTAGACATCAATAGGACACGCCATAGTATTTCATACCAGTACAGATAGTGCCCTAAGTATCAGATAGCAATTCCTCCAACTCCGCGAATTTTCCCGCCGTCAGAAGCTCTTGCGCGGCGGCTTCAGTTACACTCCCCTCAAGGGAGTAGTCGCGCTCGTTGGCAACAACCTGTGTTGTGAACGAGAGCCGGTCTTGCCTGTACGCGTGCTTTAGGATCTGCAGCTCGGAAAGGAGATCCGGCGCCATCTTTGTGCGACGCTCCGTGATGGTTTCCTTGCTGGAGGAGAATACTTCCTCGCAAGGGACTGCCGAAGCTTCACTGTGCGCGTGGAAAGTCGTGGCGGCAACGTCTTTTTTGGGTGGTTGTTCCGTTTCACTAGAGAAGGTAGTGGTATAGTGGGGGTGGGGAGAAAGATGGTGAAATAAGGCGCTCGAAAGTTCACCGTCGCGTATAGTGATTTTTCAGTGTGCATGTTTCCGGGTATCGGGCGCTTATACCCACCCCTTTGTACATCGTAAAAAGCCCGATGATATACTAATTTATATTCTCTCACCTCTCGCCATCGACTTCTCATGTAGAAACATCTCTAATGCATGCATTACCCCCACAAACCTCGTTGGCCGTGCTCCATGTGTGTATTCAATAGTAGTAGTAAAGTACTTCGCCCACTGGCATCCCCGCCGAGATTCCAACTACTAGCCCGCACCCGGGCCCGCACACCTATAGTACAGTGCACGATATCAATGCTGCTGTAGTTGCACCCCACGGCCGCTCATAGCGCCGCAGCGCGGGTGTGCGCAGCTCGCGCTCAACACGCACATCGCTGATGCGCACGCAGGCGATGCCTGGAGCAGGTACGCCTGGCGGTCCCACTGCGGTATGTCGAGATCGAGCAGGAGGTCCCGTGCGTCGTGCGTCACCTTCTTCAGGTCATCGCCAATACGGACCTGTCAGATTGGACGCGGAGAATCCACCACGGCCGTAGATGATGCGAAGGACCGCGCGAACACGACCGTGGACTCCGCGGAGGGCTGTGTGAGCGCGTCCGTGGAAGACATGGATGAATGCGCAAATATGGCTATGGCCGACACGGAGGACTGCGCGGGCGTGGCCGTGGACGAGGCGGAGGGCGGCGCGGGCGCGGGCGGGAACAACGCAGAGGGCTGTGTAGGCGCGGCCGTGGGCGACGCAAAGGACTGTGTGGGCGCAGCCATGGACAATGCGGAGGGCGTAGTTGTCTGGGTCAATTGTGTGAGCATGATGCAAGAGTACTGAACAGAAGGGCGGGACGTACATGCGTAATCGAGAGTACGGGAGCCGGCTTCGGAGCAGTGGACGTCGTCTGCGACGCAGCCGTGTGTAGCATGCATGGATGAGAGACCGGCTCGCACTTCATATCATACATGCTGACCAGCCGTGCGTTAGCCATTGTCATGTACGCAAAAATGTCGGACATGCATACCTGCTCGCGATCGAAGTACCTTTGTTGGCGGGATATGAGCATATCTGTGACGGCTGAAGCTGCAGCGCGCACTCAGGGGTGTTCCAGTCGTTTTCGGGGAGCACGGTCTATGTGGGCGCGGCCGTGAACGACACGTAGGGCTGCGCAGACGACGCGGAGGGCTGTGTGGGCGGCGCCGCCGTGGACGACATGGATATTTGCCCAATGCGAGGCATCTGCGCAGGCATGGCCGTGAACAATGCGGAGGACTGCGCGAACACGACTATGGCTGCTGCGGAGGCCGTGGGCACAGCCGTGGTTGACGCGGAGGGCTGTGCGAGCGCCGCTGTGCAAGACGTGGATGTATGACCATGGGCGACACGGCGGAGCGCTGCGCGGGCGCGGCCATGGACGACACGGGAAGGGAAAGCCTGACGTATGTCCGATCAGGATGCGGTGGAAGGGGAGCGCAGACAAGGTTCACGTACTAGCAGTCGAGCTTTTCAGAACCATTGTGAACGCGAGGGCGGGGTGTTGTCATTGCAGTTTATGTTGCGTTGCGCGGCGGCTGGCGGCGACGGCTAATGCTGTCAATTACAAGTACTTGATGAGCTTCCGGGGTGACGACACAATGCAGTCACTGACAAGGAACGGTGCAGTGTAAACCCACTGATATGTCTGGCTAGTCCTGGACATAAATTGCACGAGCCAGGGAGCCACTTCTGTCGATTATGGCAAATCGCCCCCGGTCTTGCACACGGCCGACAAGGCACTGGATGGTAGATATGTCAATGATCTCAAGAGCGCCGAACCTCTTGTAATAGTGGATGTCGAGGTCGTGGTGATCGCTCTCTATGACACATCGTCGGACGGCACCAAGCATCAGTGTGCTAGGATGTAGCTGAGGGGGTGAAGCGGAGGGTACAGGCCCAAGTTTGATGACAAGAATGTGGCGCAGCTGGCCGTAGAATGTCTTCTGTTCGAGAATGACAGGCCGTTGACGGTATCGGGCATTCTTGTCGACAAGGAGCTCGTACTTGATGACATGATACGTCAGTGGATGAATCGTCACGGGGCGACTCAGAGATGAACAGGATTGAATACGTACACGGATAAAGCTGGCATCACGGCCATCCTCTGCCTCAGCTACAAGCTCTGCTGCCCGGATGGTGTCACCATCATTGAGAATGCGAAGCTTCCCCCATTGCTGTACTTCGAGAGGAAGGGCCGTGCGAATTGCGGCGGGAGTAGCTGCGTACCGGGTACAGAGGGCTGACACGATCTTGTCGATGAGGCCGCGGTCTGGAACAAGAACCTTGCAGGCCGGGAGCACAACGCAGGTTGGGTCTGCCGTGACAATCAGAGAGTCAGCATAGTCTAAACACCTGAATGGCATACTAACAGACGCACAGCCAGGGATAGAGACGGCTTCCTTAACGGGTGGTTTTCGCAATGACAAGACCTCATGTGCTTGGTAGAGGAGTTTGATGTGATCGAGGCGTGCGGAATCGAGGACGTAACGGTTCAAAGATGCGTATGGGTGACGCCGACTGCGAATGGAGGGCCCGAGGAGGCCGCAATACCGTTCCATGGGATATGCCCATGAAGCCCAGACGGGACCAGCGAGACGGATGCTGTCGGCGATGTGGAGGAGCGCATGGATGGTCAAGGGGCAGACAGAAAGGCGGCTGGCGTCATGTTGATAATAGTAGCTGCGGGCGGGCGAGTAAGCCATTCACACGTCCAGGTATAGTCACAAATACAACCAGATACACGTACTCTTCGTACTTCTTCACCCACTTTATGAAACCTTGTTTGACCAGATCAAGCTCGTTGTCGGTGATCTCGAACTGCAAGCAGGTATGCAGGAGCTTGACGAGATCGATGAAGTGGTCGTAGTACTTGTTTTGGACAAAGCGGCCTTGCAGGAGCACGGGTGCAACGTACAATATCCAAAATGAGCGAGTGTCCGCGGTCCATTTTGTCTTGTCGCTTGCAACGTTTGGCGGCCTAGGACCAAAGACGTAGGGAATTGAGTCCCCAGATGCTGCACTCGCTGCACCAATTTCCTCCCAAATTGCCGAAGGAAGCTGGTAGGACCCGATACCTTGGTCGAGACCCTTGTACGTGCCGGTCCAGAAGGACATGAGGTTTTTGACAACGTTCTCCCACAGGAGATGCATGAAATCGTAAGGGAATGAGTCCGGAAACGTGAGCGAGGATAAAACACTCAATGCAGAAGTGCCTTTGATACCGTACTGCTTGGCCAGACGCTCAGATTCAACTTTGGTGGTCGCATACTGGACTTCACGAGCTTGCTCCAGAAAGGTGGTGTGTGAGCGCAGGGGGAGGTTGGCAGGATCGTAGGTGCGGATAGCGAGCGGGTCGTTGGCGACGTGAGGGTGACAGGAGCGATCTAGCGGCACGTAGCTTGCGGGTGCGCGTGTGTCAGGAGGACGAATGGAATGTATCTCGCACATACGGCAGGGAGTTGAGCCGTTGTGTCCCTTCATCCGCATAACCATGGATATGGCAGGGATGTCGCCGAAGACAAGGATCAGGTACGCCCGAAGTGCGAAAAATTCATCCGACAGGACGTCGTAGGTGTGAATTCCCACAGCAAGACGAAGCATCTCCTGTATGAAAGGCCAGAGAAATGAATTGAAGTCGGCAGGTTTCTTCGGGCCAGGAATGACGCCTAGACAGAGAATGTTGTCGAGATGAAAACGGACTTCAGGGGGGAGGTTATAGTTGAAGACAATGAGGGGCCATGCGGTGTTAGTGCGACGCTTGAACGGCGCGAAGCCGTCCGTCGACAGGCCGAGGGCGACGTCGCGGTCGTCTTCAAAGAACTTGTGAGCTAGTGTTTTCCCGTCAACTGTCACAAATTTCTTGAGGAGAGCGCGATACGTCTCGGCGTCCATCACGTCCTTGATGATCCCGGGAGCATGAACGTGCTCCGCCGCTCTGTACTGCATCCTACGGGCCATAGCCTGGTTGGCGAGGAAGGATTTCAGGCGTGGAATGAGTGGGAGGTATACGAAGAGCTTGCGAGGCCGGTGTTTGCTGTCATAGCGTGGTTGATTGCAGTACGAGCAGGAATCCTTGTCGGCGTGGGGACCAGTGAAAGCACAGCAAGAATTGACGCAACAGTGGTAAAGCTGAGGCTCGAACCCAGACAGCTTTGTGATACGGGACTGGATTGTCGCCCAGGTAGAGACATTGCTGTCTGGGAAAGCCAGCGCCAGCTTCGCGAACGTAGCGCTGGACATGTGCGAACCCACTTTCAGCGCAAATGGCCGCAGAAATTGTAGTTCTTCTTCGGTCAAATCCTCCACTATTGCGGAGCTTAGAATAAATTTCATTGAGAGATACATCTAACTCACACGTAACTAGTCCTTCTCGTACGAGAGACTCCGCTAGCTTGTCCCACACTGATATCGCTTCGTACTCATCCTCGCTCGACGACGACCCCTCGAAGTCCCAATCTTCTTCGCTTTCCTCGGCTGCCACATTCTCGGAAACTCCTTGCTCATTGTCCAAGTCGTCGCCGGCCTCAGGGAATTCTTCGACCGTTGGTGAACGGTATCGCTGGCCACCCCAGACCTCAGCTTGTACACCTCCAACAGCTGCCTCGAGCCGCTCTTGGTCATGCTCTAGCTGCTGTTCTAGCTGGTACACTGCCGGAGCATTGGGCAGCTCGTGGGATCCGGATGCAGACGCTGGGCATGGAGCAGCCGCCTCCTGATTTTCGAGCGACGCGGACCCGGGTACAGAGTCAACCTCTTCGAAAGGGACAGCGAAGTCTTCGATCACTGGGTGGACACCTGATGGGTACAAAATAGGAGCGTAAGTGGTCATATCTCAGGGAGTTGTAACTACTACTCACCAGAACCCGAGTCCTCAGGCGCTGCCACCAGCCGATCGACCTCTGGGATGCTAGAATGCCCTGTAGGACGCTCCACCGCACCGGACCTTCGAGCTCTTTTCACCGGGCGAGCATCTGCCTCAAGTGAGTATATGGGAGGCTCAGGCGTACCACGGTCCGCAGCCTTTGAAGCTCGATAGAGCACGGGCCCTCCTCCCCTCTCATGCCGTGCACAGGTGTCTGGATGGTAGTGCTTGCCACAGCCGCAAGAACACGGCCGTTTTATGTGGTTTGTTTTTGTCGCTTTTGGCGCCATCGAGGAGAGTCGGACAGCGGACAGGTGAATTCAGCAGATGGGACAGTGTCAAGCTCGCGCAGGCAGGTCAAGGACCTTAGGCAGCTAAGGCACGCCGCGGTTCAACCACACGTGCAGATGCGCACGGCCGGCGGTGGCTGACGATAAGAGGACCTCAACAGATCCAAACAAAAAATCGCGATATAGTCCTTGCCACGTACGTCGCTACACCCCATTCTAATCTCCTCGCTTTCTGTCGCCGGACGCTGGTCGTTGTCGCTCACTCACTCTCCCTTTGTGCTCAATTTCCTGGCTTTGCTGACTACACCCCTCTGCAAGCGGAGCGTGTCATTCTTTAGATCCAAATCTTAGCATATCAATCATGGGAGTACGTACATTTTTGATGTGCTGCGATCCCAGGCTGATCATACCTGATATGCACCAAAGAACCTCACCAAGAAGCAACTTGAAGCCCTCGTGGACGACCTGAGAAAGGACATTGAGACCCTCTACATTGGTAAGCCTATCATATATTCATGTGAGCATATCGTGAATACCCCCCGGGACGCACCTAGCCCAGACGCAGCTGGATGAGGATCTGGAAGCCGCAAATGGGACTATTCTAGAGCAGCGTGAGGCACTCACTGCCGCTGAGGAAGCCATTGCTGCTGCCAGAACGCATGTGCTCACCGTCGAGGCGGAGAGAGATCAGGTCCAGGTGCAGCTGCACCAGGCTCAGCAAAACCTCGCCGCTGCTCCACCTGCAGCAGAGGCGCCAGCAGTGAACGCCGGCCTCCCGGATATCCCCCGGCCCAACGGTAACGGTTGGTCCATCCGTGAGGCCATGGACCTTGACCGTGTGGACTACGCGGAGATCCAGGTAAGTGGCAACCATTTTGTATGCCTGACCATGCTCACCTCTAATTTTCCCAGCGCACCGTTCGGAGCTTGGTCATCCGTTCCCAGCTCGATTGGACGGACGACTTCCGCCGCCAAGATGCCGATAAGCTGGCCACAATGTTTCGCGCAGTAAGTGACTCTTGAAAGAAGAAGAGACTGTGCTCACCGCATCGCCGTGCTGCACCGGCATTCGTTCAGGCTCGCAAGTCGCACCCGGTCCTACGCCGCTACATCAACAACTGGGCCACAGCTGCGATTGCCCGCCAGTACATGCAAAACAAGCGCAAGCACGCGTATAAGCAAGGTTATATCAAGAAGAAACCCAACGCGGCGGACCAGAGCAACCAGCGGCGGCCGGACGAGGACGATTCGATGGGCGGGGCGGCGGCGGGGCTAGGTCAAGGTGCGGGTACCGCGGCGGTGTGAATAGACGCGTAACCGGGTGTTTCCGAGATGTATCGTGAATGGCGTATGCGTCGTCTTTGTCCAATAAAGTCACCCTCTTTCCCATGAACTTTACAAGTGCTTTTTGCATCCTTCTGTGGTTAGAGAACCCCCTAAAACCCGGTGAAAGTCCGGATGCATGGATTGCACTACTTCTGATAGTTTGTTTCTCGATGCCGCCAGTTTCACCGTGATATGTTGTGATAGGGCACTATTCATCACAAGTGGAGGATCACGGTAATTAACAGGTGAAGTTACTACTCCAAGAGGATGCACTACATAGTGAAGGCCTACAAAATAATAGTGACTCCCACCGTATAGAGCAACATCCAAAGGAGTGAAGATCAGAGGCGCCTATTTGGCGTTAGTAGTAAAAACACGCTCTCCCGTGGCTCGAAGTCACCCAGAAACGGGCGGTGATCGTAATGGTTATTTTCCCGATCTAGTAGTTGCACAGTGCTTGTGCTGGGAGCACATCGAGAACGACACGGAATAGGAGGGGAAATTGATACTGTCTATCCTGTAAGATTGGTTGAGTTAATAATAGTGATCGTTCATTAGCCTAGGATAGTACACATACCTCCCAATACTCGAGCAAATCGACCTCAATCTCATTGCCCTCCTTGTCGATCTCGAGCTCGTACAAGCCCTCCAATGTATACTTGTTGAGCTCGAGCGATGCAGCCGACACATCGATAGGAAGGGGAGACGGCGAGGATGAGTCTTGAGTGGCACTCGAGGACGCAGAAGAAGCTGACGATGCAGCGGAGTTGTCCAAAGTTGACTCGGAGGGAGAGGCTAACCGTGACAGCATCGAAGGAGTAGCGGAAGAAGGCCCGGGCGCAGAAGACGGGCCAGAAGCAGACGGGATACTCGATGTTGAAGCAGAGCGGGGTATGGATGCTGCAATCGAACTCGTAGAAGGGTTGTTTGGGATGTTCGAAGCAGAGGAGGAGCGGCGGGGTGCATTACTTAGGGACTTTAGTAGTGACCGACCCTTCTTCTGTGCGGCTGCTGCAGCTGCCGCAGCATTCTGCACGCCAACTCTCGATGGGGGTGCTCGGCACATCGTCGTCAATCGAATGTGCTGAGCGTATTGCGCCATCTAAGTACATCAATATATATCACTTAGTATGCGCTGCAACGTGAAATAGACCACGTACCAGTTCTGTCATCCAGTCGCTCGCCTTCTTCGCATCATCCTCTGCCCAGTGTTGTGCCATCCACTCGAGCTTCATTGTTGGATTGATGACTGTAAAAGGCGGCAGCCATTAGCATGACGGAGTAGACTACAGACCAGTGTGACGCACTCATAGCAAGCGCATAGATCCGAGTTTTCCGTGCAAGGCGGATATACTTCTCGAGCCGCTGGATACCTGCATTGATGAAATGGCTCATCTCTGGCATCTTCCTCTCGGTGGATCTCCAAGCTGTGATGAGGAGTTCATATGATGGAAGCGCCATTGACAGCGTGGGGGTGCAAGACGTGGAGAGCACCTCTTGTGCTGCGTGTGGAACTTCGAGAATTTGATGCAGGTCCACAAGAACCTTAAGTTGCATAGGTGTGAGCTGTAAGTGTGAGAGATCACGATGGTCTTCGCTGTTCAAGAACATCTTGATGGCCTGTCACAAGAGCGATATCAGGGTCAGACAAGACATAAGAAGCTTCATATTGGTGTAGACTCACCGGATAGAGTGTGATTGCACGTCCGATCATCTGGTATGTTGATGACCAACGTGTGTCGCAATCGCGAAGCAGCTGCAACTCAGGAACTGTCATATTCTGACCCCAGAGGTTCCCTGCATTACCGTGCTTGATGACTCGCCGCAGGTCATCACGGCGCTCACCCAATTTACGACATGCTCCTACAAGCTCCCGCACACGTCGCACTGGATCGGATGCGAGCGCGTCAGCGTATGCGGAGAGTTGTTGGTGGTTCATAAGAGTCGTGTCGCCCCCGGTGACGACGGGGATGATTGGGTTGGACTTGATGGCCTCAAGAACGGCTTTCACCGAGCGGTTGACGGAATGTGGGAAACATCTATGTAGCAGTATCAGTGTTGTCTGTGAGTGTATCACGTAGCGGAGTCACATACCTGACACAATTGCCATTGTGATCGAACACGATCCTGCGCGACGTGAAAAGCGCCTCCAGCCCGTCCATTTTGGTGTCATTTGATGTTGCGCTGTCCATAGTTATGGACCCGATCTATGCCGAAGTATAAGCTCGGCGCTGTTTATGTGCGAAAGCTGAAGAGTCCCGGCCACATACCTTTGGTGCCACACCTTCCTCCTCAAGGACACCGAAGAAGGCGTGCGCGAGGCTGACACCATCGTGACGTCCTTCAATGTGCTTGAATGCGATAAGACGCGCCTTGAGGGTTAGATGCTTTCCCTCAATACGGACGATGTAGTGGGCAGTAACCGCCATGAACGCGCGCAAAATCGGATCAGTCCACAGGTCCGCAGTGAAGGAAATTCGACCGAGGGCGCCCTTGGCTCAAGCAAGTTAGATACCATACAGAGCGCACAATGTAAACAGAATAATGTACCTGCATCTCGATCCGGACCTCCGCGCGGTGTGCATTGTATGACACTTGGATAAGCATGCGAAGTTTGGACCGGTGGGGAATGTCCTCATCTTGCAGATGGGCTGCATCGAAAAGAATCATTTCGCGGAACTCTTTCGAGTCCACAACATGAAGTGACTGCTTGGAAATCAGCATATTGTTGACCAATACACAGATAATTCGTCAACAAGACATACCTGATCATCGACCACACTCCATTGCACTAGCTTCGTCTCGAAGCCATGCACTGAGAATGGCTCCTTCACCGTCTCTGCAAATGTCGACTGAGGAGGGGGTGCATGCGCTTTGAGGCCGAGCACCTCAATAGCGGTGAAGTAGAGTTTTTCGTGTTTTTTAATGAGATGCCTCCGCACTGTTGAGGTGACGCCGCTTCCGTTATGCCAAGTCTTCCAGAAGTCCCTTAAATAATATTAAAAAATGACAATGATAGAGACGAAGACATCTTACTTGCACGCCTTGCATCCGAGCCATTCAGACTTCGGATTATCATGGAGAACACGCTCCAAGGCTTCGTCGGGGAGAGCGGTCGGTACAGCGTCTGTTTGAAGCGCACGGACGAAATAATAGACATCAGTGGCGTCTTGTACCGATGTAGCTTTCCTGAGTGGGGTAGTATTGATTAATGTATCGTCTGATGGTGCTTCAATAGTGTCTGGATGTGTTCTGTCAGAGGTAGACGGGGTGGCCGTGGCAACTGGCGTTGACGGCCCAGCACCACATGTCTGAGCGGCGAGATGATGCTGCGACAGAGTAGGCTGACTCGGAAGGGGTGCGATGGGTGGACACAGACATTTGGAACGCGATGCACCAGAGGCCTGAGATGGCTCCTTGCGCTTGCGCGACCCTTGAGCAGTGCTGCTGGCTTGCTCAATGTTGATCGGGCTATGGGTCACCTCCTGGGGCGGTACCCAGGGCCTGATCTGCATTCAAATCAGCAGTTACTACCAATATCAATGGTGGCATTCACGTACCTGGAGCTCTTGCTGAGGCGCTTGCCTCATGGGTGGGCCTGTTTGGGAACCCGGGTGAGGATGTCCCGGCATGAGGGGGTACCATGCTTGATACTGGTTGTATGCGGACTGAGGCGCCGCCATAATGCCGCCAGAGTACTGTGAGGATACAGAGACGTCTTCGCGAAGCCATTGCGAGTTGACGCAGCAGCATACGAAGGGGGAAGGGCACTGGCAGAGCACTGCAGAGGCCATAAGAAAGGCTGCAACTTCAGTATGCCCGCCCCGATCAATTTAAATGCACAAAAAATATATTCGTTGGGGAACAACTGAGGTGAGCATCATACCATTTCGTCGAAGAGTTTCAGACTCTCTGCAGCGAGTTTGACCTGTCGGGAGACGAACGGTAGGGACTTGGAGGAGGCTTGCTCATCTAGCCGAAATTGCACTTGATGCAGTGAGGTGTTTCACAAACATTGGGGCAGAGAGAGCCTCACAGAGCATTCCCGCAGTGGTATATGCGAGTACATGTAAGGGATGGAGGGGAACTCGCGCAAGGGTGTAGCTGCGGCAGAAGATGGAGTCGAATATCGAGGACCCGTAAAAGGCAATAGCGCTGCTCAGCGAATGGGAAGCGTGGAAATATATTATCAATCAAGCTCTGCAAGCCTGCCGCATTCGGACAAGCTCTGATGAGCTCAAGCTCGCTCAAGCCAAGCCAAAAGCCGGCTTGCTCCAGCTGGCAGCTTGCAGCAACACTAATTGCAGACCGTCCAAAAGGGGGAAACAAGTTGAAACAATAGTTAAACTTTGATACCACTTTTGACCGAATTCCGGAGGAGGCAAGTGGAAGCTTAGAGTGTGGTTTTTATCCCGCTTTGAGACAGTAATAAAGGTTTTCTTAAGATCCCGCTTTTGTCCGATACACAATCCGATTGGCGGGAATGCTGGCCGACATTTTTTGAAC